>CAVMJV010000093.1:875000-952529 GCA_963681835.1 Meloidogyne enterolobii
CTCTATTTGAGCTTGGCTTATTCAAACAAGAGACATTGATAAAGAGAAGATTAATTTAAATTGAGTTGTTCAGTAATGCGTTCAATACATTTTTTCAGTTGTTCAATATGTTTAAAAATAAATAAGAATGTTAAAGGTTTTACACAAATTCGTAATGTTATACACCAAATCAATTTTATTTCTTTTTTTGTTTAACCTTGTTTTAGGAGGCAAAAAATAAGTGTATGATCTATAAAATTAATCTTCTCTTCATCAATGTCTCTTGTATGAATATGCCACAGGGCAAATAGAGGAAGGAGAGGAAGAAGAAAATCTGACCATTATGTACAATCTTAGGTAAGAAAAATAATAGAGGGAGGGCCTTTGACAGTTAGTTGCTACAAGAAAAACATTTAAAAGAAAGGAAAAGTCCGCAGAAATAGCACCCTCATCTTTAGTAGTGCCAATTTTTGAATACAAAACAAAAAATTTAAATTATTCCCCAAAAGATTTTTATCTAAGGACCTAGGAGTAAACTTTCAGCATGTCTAACAATACAAAAATGCTTGAAGGCACACAACCATCTATGCCGAATTTGAAATGAAAAGGAGATAACCTGATCGGATGATGAGGGTTACAACGGGACACGCCCAAGTAGGCGCGCGGCCAGCTAGGCGCAAAGCCATAACTAGCTGGAAAATTTCTGGACCTCAACAATTTTGGTACCAATCTCTTTAGCTCGATGAGAGGAATCGTTTAATACTAAATTTGACAAGATTCAGAAATCTTGAAGCAAGTTACGGCTTTGCGCCTACTTGGCCGTGCGCCTACTTGGGCTGTACCCGGTTACAACTTATCGATACCTCTAATTCGCTGATCTATCTGGTCAGGATGCGTGGATGGATATGAACGTGTGAGGTGTCATTCGACTGAGCTCGAAGAGGGAGAAGTTGATCCGATACCTATGGACAAAGATATGCTCGATTGAAAATCCAAAAACCATAGGGTAAAAAACCATACAAGCTCATTTTTGGGTGAAAAATCAGAATTTATAAATAATAGCGCAATCAAGAGCTCATCGACTGAGTCGAATGTCTCCTCACGTCCATATCCGTTCACTCATTAAAAATCAAAAACAAAATTTTCGGAAAACCAACCCCCAAATTTTAAACTACACCTTGTTGGAACATCCATTATTCATGCAAATTAGAAAACCATTGGCATAACGTAAATCCACCTTCTGAATATAAATAAAGAAGTTGAAGAATCATAGAATTTAATAAATGTTTTGAATCTGAAAAAAATGGTAAAATTCCGTCATATCTACCGGAAACCGATTCGGACAAATGATATGTCATTCGAAAGAGCTACTCGAGCTGAGTCGAATGACACCAAAATTAGCTTCGGGACTCACCTATGGGCCGAGATATAGGTCCCCGAAAATCGAAAAACCATAGGGGGGAGTAAGCTCAATTTTGGGGTGAAAAATTCGAATATGTAAATTATACCTCATTCGAAAGAGCTCCTCGAGCTGAGTCGATTGACCACAAAATCATTGAAATCTGACTTGATTTGACAAAGTTATGATCGTTTCTTTTAGCTCCTTACCTATGGTCTCCGCGGAGGTTTTTGCTGATCCGGAGGAAGCCAGGCATGTCCACCTCATCGATAATAAGAATAGGATTAAGTTACGAGCCCAGAGCCCAGCGACCGTAGACTCCCCGCGAGGCGCGTGCCGCAAAACTCCGCGCGAAGCGCGGAGTTTTGCACAAGCGCCTCGCCGAAGCCCCGTAGGTTTAAGTTGACTATTTGAGCCTCTTTATCTCGGCTCGGAATAAAGATCTCAAGCTGATTTTGGTGTCATTTGAATCAGCTCGAGGAGCTCTTTCGAATGAGGTATAATTTACATATTCGAATTTTTCACCTCAAAAATCAGCTTACTCCCCCCTATGGTTTTTTGATTTTCGGGGACCTATATCTCGGCCCATATGTGAGTCCCGAAGCTAATTTTGGTGTCGTTCGACTCAGCTCGTTGAGCTCTTTCGAATGACATATCATTTGTCCGAATCGGTTTCCGGTAGATATGACGGAATTTTTCCAAAAAAATTAATTTAGAAAATCGGGTGGGAGAATGTAAAAATCCTAGGAATGAAACAGAGATAATCAAAAACATCAAGTAAAAAGGAAGCCATTTTTGAATTTGAACAAAATAATGGTTTTCCCCTCTTTCTCTAATCCCCTACTATTTCATTTTCGTTCGGGCAGGACACTTTGTCGCGGGTTTCTTTTTCGCCCAACTTCTTTTTCGCCAACTAAAAATAGGGGTTTTCGAGTAAGGAAACAATTTACAAAAAAATATGGATTAGTCGTGTTTTGGCGTGCAGGGATTGTCGAGTAAATGTTTTGGTGTGATCGAGTTATTCCACAACGTTCATTTTTTGCAGAAATGTAGAGAAGGGCATTTTCTCGTACAAGCACACATTCATATAAAATTTCGCCCTAAGACACAAACGTTTTTATAACCTAATCTGAAAATTAATCCTGTCTACATTTACATTATTGTGTAACAGAGGAAAAGAATGCCCTTCTCATCATTACCCAGATGAGTAAACCTAATAAATTTAGAATCGAAAGCTACCAGCGCCAAATCATTACACGCCAAAACGTAGGCTACAAATCATTGGATTACCAGAAATATACAAGGGCGGTCTGATTTGTTTTGATTTTCTAAAATTTGTTCTGATTTTTCAAAATAGATCCTGATTTAAATTTAATTCTGTTTTTTATAAACTCGAAATTCTGAGTTTAAAATTCTGGTTTTCTAAAATTTATTACGAAAATTAATTCTGATAATTATAAAATCAGAATTCTGATTTAAATTTTGATTTAAAATTCTGTTTTGAAAATTAGTTCTGATTCTTCAAAAGAAAAAAAATTCTGAAATTAATTCTAAAGTCAGAATTCTGATTTTAAAAAATTCTGATTTTTTAAATTCTGATTTTTATATAATTCTGATTTAAAAAATAATTCTGATTTTTAAAACTAATTCTGATAACCAAGAGAATTCTGATTTTTATAGTGTTTTCCTATTGTTTAATAAAAGTTCTGATTTTTAAATATACCTAGTTCGTTTTCTAATTTTTAACTGTTTCTTTTTTAAATTCTGAAAATCTTAAAATTAATTTTTAATAATTCTGATTAATTCTTTATTCATTAAAATTATGTATAAACACCGTTTTAAGATAAAATAAAAAATTACAAAATTTTTGGGAAACAATATAAAAACAATATTATTACTTTGACTTACAAAAAAAAATTTTATTGAAAAGTCTATCGAAAAATGCTAAATTAAGTAAAAAAATAAAGCAAATAAAAACTTAAGGCCAGAAAAAAAATATTTTTTTAATTTAGCGAATCATTCCATCATTACCTATATTTTAATTAATAAGTGAGCGAGCCCTCGATATACATCAAATACCAAAAATGTCTCCGCGTTAACACGTTTTTCTTCTTATTACATCGACTCAATCAGATCCCAACGATGACGTATTATCGAGATCGACTGCACATTTTTATCTCTATTAAATTTTTAAAAGTTGGTTAACCACTAGGTTAGGGTCACTAATAGGCGTCTAAGCGGTGCCCTCTATTTGGGATACATCCTCAAGGGATGGGACGGGTTGAGAAAAAAGTCGGGTGGGTTTTGGAATTTTTCTCGAGTCGGGTTTCGGATCGAAAAAAGTCCTTGACATCCTTTTCATAAGATGCAGTCGTTTCAAACCCCTCAAGATCCGACTAAAAAGTTTTTTAATTAAATCAAATAAATTTCTTAAACAGGCTGATTCGACATTAAATTAAAAAAATATATACAATACATTTTGGGGATTAATAAGAAAGCTTTAAAAAAGATTAAAATAACTAGATAAATTTTTTAAAAATTTTTTGAACAAAAGGAAACAAATATTTTTGGACGGAAAGTTTAAAAAAATAAAACTGGCTAGCGGCACAAATTAAAAAAAATATATATTGGAGGGAGAATTAAAAATAATTTAATTTTAATTTTTAAGTGCTTAAATTAAAAATAATTAATTTATTGTATTGGAGAGAAGGGGAAGAAAAAAAAGTTAAGTAACAAAAATTAAAAATATAACAAAATGGACGAACGGCTACAATTTTGTGGACGGTTTTTTAAAAATGATAAGGAGAGTATAAAAAATTTGAAAAATAGAGAAAATACCGTAAATATCCAAATCAGAATGGGATGGGTTGAGAGAAAAGGCAGGTCGTCTAGGATCGAAAAAAGTTTGAGATAATGGGTAACTCGATTTACATGAGATGGAAGAACACATTTGAAAGTAAAAGGACATTTACGGTTTGAAAAAACATTTAAAAAACATTAAAAGACATCAATGACTTCTGAAATGGCATTTTAAGGTTAATGGACTCCTCTCTATAACGTTTTGTTGATAAGAAAAGTGGGCGAGAAAAAAAAAAACAAATGCGGTTCGGGACATAATTTGGTTAACATAAGAAAAGTGTTGGAAGGGATGTCGTTATATAGAGAATGTACAGTAGTAAATTCTTAAAAATTGAACAAATTGTGAGAGAAAATTTAATGGGAAAAGGAAAAAATTACAAAACCTCAAAAAATTGAGTAAATTTAGATAGAATTTTAAAAAAATACTCGGGGAAAAAATATTAGTTCGAATAAATTTTTTACAAAATGACTTCCACGTACATACCAGGGATGGGACGGGTAAAAAAAAGTTGGGTCGGGTTTTTGAAAATTTATCCCGTCCCATCACTTCTACCTACCCACTCAAAAAGAGTTGAGTAATGATTGTTATTTTAAAGTTGATAAAATTTAAATTTCTATTGGAAAAGGATGTGCCTCAGTATTAAAGACCCATTTATCTAACGATATTTTATTTGAATCGCTAAATGTTAAAAATAAATATTTGAGTGTCTCAGCCAAGAAAAATGATTGTTGAACATCATCTTGGTCGACCTTTAAAAAAATGTTTTTATTTTGAAGTAAATTGCTCTTGTATGGAGGTATTGATTGCTTAGGAGGCTCCCATATCCCTCCATCTAATAACCAACCAGTTTTTAAGAAAGTGAAAGTATTAGAGTTAGTAGGAGAGGCTCGCATATGAGGTCTAACGGTATAACGACTAAAGTCAGGGTAGCGAATAGAAACGTATTTTTGGCCCAAGTTTAGAAGCCCCAAGAATATGAAATGTTCAATTTTTAATTCTCCCCCACATTTGAAGTGGGGGTGGACGACAGGGATAGGGGTTTGTCGGGGTAGAGCCTTCGGGGTTCAGTTGGGGGTTTTTGCCTAAAAATCCATCGGGGTCGGGGTTTCGGTGGACGGGGTGCTACCCTAATCTAAACTGTGGTCTAACCCCGATATTCATTGACTCGCAAAACAGATAAGAAATCCACGAGCCCAAAAATCAACCACACAAAAAGTAAAATTTTTTACCGGTAAAGAATTAACATTTCTAATGCCTGTATATCCAGCTGTAGCTCTACAATGCCTTTCTAATGCTTCAACAACTTCCCAACACCAATCTCTATATTGTTGTTTACCCGTTACTCTCCACAAATAAAACCATCCCTCTACAGCTTCTGGACGAAGAATGTAATAAGATTCGTGGACACGGACAGCTTTTGCTTCTATATCCGAAGCAAAACGGAAAGATTCTGGGCCAAGTTTTGTTACTTGAAAAAGAAAATTATGTGAAGAAATTTTGAAATAAGGGTGGAATCTGTTGGAAATTGGAAGGAACCAAAATTTGAAAAAAAAATTATTTTTCAAGTCCTAATTAAGGTTGTCGGCAAAAAAACTTCAGAGAGAAAGCAGAGACGACACAAAAAAAATAAATTAATGATTTTTGGGACAATAATTCCCGACAAATTTCCTATTTATGATTTTGAAAATTGGGAATTGAAATTAAGAGAACCCAAAATAGGAAATTTAAAAAAAGATTTTCAAATTCTAAGTAAGAATGTAAGGTGGGAAAACTAAGGAATGGACGTGCCTAAATAAAATATGTCTGATTTAAGGAATGGGAATTCCCGAAATTTTTTCAAGTCCCAATTTTGAAAATCGGGATTTCATACCCAAAAAATATTGGGAATTCAAAATTTTCGATAAGCAAGACGGCATTTCCCTACAAAAGAGCAGAGACGTGAAGAGACTGTCGATATTTACTCGACTCTCGTTTTTGAGTTCTAAAAATTTTCATTTTTGGACATCTCTGCTTAATAGAGAGAGGCGCTATTTAAGATTGTAGGATAGTTGGAAATCTTCGGATATCCAATCATGTATCTGAACAGAAATTTTCGGATATTCGGCCTTTTTAGGACCCGGATATCCAGATCGGACAACCTTAGCACTACCCTGCAGAAAGAACGAAGGAAGAACCCAACTCATTGTCAGAAAAGGAAAAGGGAGGAATAAAATTTTTTAAAAATACAAACTTGTTCTATTGTACGATTCATGACAAGTTTCTCCAATTTTTTCAGCCAATTCTAAATAATGTGCTCGTTGATTAATATCAGTTTCATGTAATGATTGAAGTGCAAACATTCCAGCAGTAAAACAAGCCTTAAAAATTGAAATTAAAATTATCTCTTAATAAACGCTAATTGTCTCATAGACAAATGAAGTAACTATAAAAATATTTTTATTATAACACACCTTATACCAAAGAGAAAAGTAAAGTTTATCCCCGGGCAGGCATCGACCTTCCGGTAGTTTTTCACACACCATGTATATGTGCTCGACCGACTGACCTACCGAAACGCTGTTTCCATCTCCTCCTTTAAAACTAATAGACTTAATCCGCACACCAGTAAGTGTTCTAAATGAGAACTAGTTGGATCCCTCTTCATTTTTGGTTCCTAACAGAGCACTAGAGCTGTCCGAGACCGAAATTTTTCCAAAACTCAAGACCCAGGACAAAATTTTTTCCAAGACCAAGACCGAAAAAAAAACCAAGAAAAGTCTTGGCCAAGAGTCTCGGACAGCTCTGACATGAGAGCACTATCCCTCAAAACTCACCCAAAAGTATATTCCCCCTTTCTTAAATATAAATTTCGGTACTTTATGGATATGTCACCCCCCCCCTCCTATTTTGAGTCTCAGAATTTTCCTTAAACGTAGAAAATGGTCAGAGATTATTTTCTTCATGTCAATCATTTTTTTCTTCTTCAAGTATTTTGCTTGTTTATTTTGCCTTTTTACATATTTTGTACTTACATTTCATGCATTTCGTTTATACATTTACCATATTTGCTTGAAGAAAGAAAAATGATTGACATGGAGAAGAAAATAATCTCTGACCATTTTCTACGTTTAAGGAAAACTCTGAGACTCAAAATAGGAGGGGGGTGACATATCCATAAAGTACCTAAATTTCTCCCTTATTTCCCCTTCGCTTAAATTTAAAAACTAAAGAAAACCTTCAACCAATTTTTCTCACCAAATGATCCATTTTATGTTCAATTCTCGTCCCTTTCATTTCAGCAAAATACCAAAGATTACTAGGCTTTGATTTAAACAAAAGTTTATTTTCTATTGCCAAAATTGCATTTTTATAAGTTTCCCATAATTTATTGTCTCGTTTTTCGTCAAAAAGCCTTTAAAAAATTTACAAAAAATTTTTTTTTGAAATTTTAAAAAATACCAGACTTTAAGTAAATACTCGTAAAAAGAATCGCCTAATGCTCCAACAGAAATATGTTCTGAAAAAATAAATTTTTTTGATAAAACAATTGAAGAAAGAAATATTACTTTGACACCATTTACCAGTATTTGGATTTAAATAATTCTGAAAAATAAATTTTTATAAAAATTAGCGTGACGGTGAGCAAAAAAAAAGCGAACCAAAAACGGGAATATAAATAAAATACCCGATGACAAAGAACAGGAATCATAAATCCGAACAAACTTCGCTTTTTTCTGGGTTCGATTGGCCGGTAAATATTTTATTTATAAGATTTTCCGTGTCCACAAAAAAAAACAGGGAGTAAATCAGTTTCCAACAGACAAACCCCCAAAAAATCATTTCATATAATGAATTTCCCCCAAATTTGATTACACAAAAATCAAAAATAATAGGGAGAAGACCCAGACCAGTCGGTTCAGCCCAGTTCGTATCTAATCAATCTGGTCAGATCCTAGCACCCTGGAGCTATTTCTGCTCGTTTATAAAAATTTAAGGAGTTTTTCATTTTGTCAAGTGTCACGCTCCACGGTTTTGTGTTTGCCGAACCGCGAAGCCCCTTATACATAAAAATAAATTTTTAAAAATTTTTTACCGGATAAAGCCCATCAGGTTTTTCCAATTTATCAACAAATTCTCTCAATTTTCTACATTTTAACCAATAAGTATCATTTCCAGTAATTTTAGACAAAAAAGAAAATTCCAATTCAATTGAACCAAATTCAGATAAAATAGAACAACCCCCACTTGCCCAATTATAATTTGTTGCTTTCCCCGTTTGAACATTAATTAAAGCTAATGGAATTCCTGTAGACGATGCATCAAATGCTGGAAGGAGTAAATCGGCTATTTGAATTGCTTTTGAAAGAAATAACTGAAAATTAGGGTTTTTAGAAAATTTTTTAAATATCCCTTAAGTATTTTGGACACCTAATTCAGACATAAAAAATCCTTCAAATAAAAAATAGCTGAATCCGTTCAAGGAAAACGGCAAAAAATTGGATAAAATTTTGATTATGAGTGACAGAAGCAAGGTTGTTAATATCCGTTTAAACGCGTCCCCTGAAGCACGGACGCCTATTTATGTCTAAATTAATCACTTAAATAACGGCTCTGAGCAGGAATGGACTCCGACCTTTATGCGTCGAGAAGTTCGTGGTTCAGGACCAAGGTTGGCGGTTCTGGGTATCCAGAACCGAAAAAACCCCGGATATCCGGAAATTTTCGGTTTGGATACCGGTTCCGGAAATTTCCCAGGAACCGCCATCCTTAATCAGGACAGAGGTTCAACGGGGTCGGGGGTCAAATTCTACTCTAAAGGTTTTTAGGTAATTCTTCTGATGACTCATGAAAACTAAATTTTTGCTCATAAATCTTTTAAAAAAATTCAAAAAAAACCTTTTCTTTTGTAAGTGCATATGCAGATAACAACCCTCCTACATATCTAATATTTGTCTCAAAAACAGACAAATCACTCGAGGCCGTTAAAATATCAAAACTAGAGTCTATCCATTGCTTGGCTTTTTCAAATTCTTCTTTAAGGCCCATAATGTAAAGACTTGAAAAAATTTTTTGAATTTTTAAATAATTTAAAAAAACGTGTCAGCAGCGTCCACAATAGTTGCGCCTAAATGGGCACTTCCAAAAATTGATCCGCTATGGCCTGATTTGGTAATTGGGTTTAATTCGTTTTGACCCCAAGCATGAGCAACATATCCATCCCAAGCGAATTTCATCATCTACAAAATTTTTTTTTAAATTCAAGAGATGAGCCAGAAAAACTCACAACATGTATGAAATAAATTCCTATTGAATATCAAGATCCGAGGAAAAAATTGTGAATAATGGGTAAGGAAATAAATTTTAAAAAAGAGAGGCTGAATGAAAATAGAGTTAAAGAAAGGGGAAATCGAACAATGACAAAAAGGCATTAGAGATCGAGCTGGGCCCGGACCAAGGCCTGGGTTTTTCCTGTCCTAGAGTCCAGGCCCGGACATTTTTTGACCTAGGGTTTTCCTGGGCCTTGGTTTTTCCTAGAATACAGGCCCAGGATCCAGTTCAGGTCAATAAATCAAACCAAGGAACAGGCTTCAAAAATCTCGATCTCTAGCAGGCATAGCATAATTTAGAAGTCTCCCAAAATTTTAAAAGAAAAAAAGTCTATAGGAAAAGAAAAATATACAATCAGAATAAAAAATCTGGGTTCAACTCTTAATTGTGTGATGCTCCTAGACGCTAAATTAAATAAAATCTGAAAGACCTATGCTTAAGAAATTTCTAAAAAATGCAAATTTCTAGGAAAAATAAATTTAGAAAAAAGAGGCGCTCTATTTTCATTTATAAATCAATCAAAATGACGGGACGCTCTCCCCTAAATTTGTCAAAATTCCCCTTAGGACCGCCAAAATAAATTTTAAAAAAAAATTAAAAAAACCTCTTTAACATAATTTCTTCTATAATCATTATTTTGTCTTTGAGCAGAATTATCAGACAAATTGTGCCTATAAACAACCTCTTTCCTAATCAGCAATTCTTCATTTTCTCTTCTATTCCCCACATCCCGTATTTTGTGTTGTTGAAGAGTTGACGACAAATCTGACGAAGAAAAATAAAAAAGAGTTGCTGAAAGTATAAAAAGGCCTAGAGAAACGCTGCCGATTAAAAGTAGGTATTTTTCGTGAAATCGAAGGCCCATTTTTTGGTGAGGAAATTTTATTTTATTGCTTCCATTTGCTGTAAAAATTTAATTAAATTGCTTCAAAAAAATTTTAAAAAACGTGGCAAAAAGTTGGAAAAAAAATACGGCCATAAAGTCGTTTCTAAAAGGGGACAGCCCAAAACGGCGCGCGGACATAACGGCGCAAAGCCATAACTTGCTGGAAAATGTCTGGCCCTTATCAATTTTGGTTCCATTCTCTTTAGCTCGATGAGAGGAATCGTTTGATACTAAATTTGGTAAGATTCGACAATCTTGAAGCAAGTTATGGCTTTGCGCCGTTATTGGGGGGGGCGTTTCTTGGAAAAAAATACGGCCATAAAGCTTTTTCTAAAAATTGAGTCAAAGAAAATTTAAAAATAAAACTGAGTTGGCGTTAAAAATTTTATTTTGGCGTAATATATTTTTATTTTCGTGCCCGCTCAACTCATCGAATCCTTAACTCATCGAATCGACCAAAAACGCTCAACTCATCGAATCGGCTAAAATTCCTCAACTCATCGAATCGGCCAAAAACACTCAACTCATCGAATCCTTAACTCATCGAATCCTCAACTCATCGAATCGGCCAAAAACGATCAACTCATCGAATTTTTCCAAAAGGGGACGTTTGAGTCCCCTGTTTTTATTTTTCTCCCGAAAGGGCTAACTGAATCTTCGTTGAAAAAATTTTTTGCTGCTATGGAGGCTAGGAAAAAGGGCTTTTGGGCATAATCGGGGTCTACTGGACTAATTTGGTCCGGTTTTACCCGGTAAAATCTCCGCATAATTTATTAGGAATGAGATAATGTTTTCAGGAATGAGATAATGTTCTGATAATGTTTTCACTGGCCGGATAAACTTGGATGAGTGCCCGATCAACTAATTAACAAAATTAGTTGAAACCCCAGAAGAAAACAAAAAAAATAAACAAAACAATAAAAAATCTAAAAAATAAACACGGGGACTCAAACGTCCCCTTTTGGAAAAATTCGATGAGTTGATCGTTTTTGGCCGATTCGATGAGTTGAGGATTCGATGAGTTAAGGATTCGATGAGTTGAGTGTTTTTGGCCGATTCGATGAGTTGAGGATTCGATGAGTTAAGGATTCGATGAGTTGTAGGGTAGCCTTTATTTTTCATTGAAAGATAGAGAAAGAAATTTTGAGAGACTATATACAATTTTAAGAGAGTATGTGACGTTCTGTCTTTTTTTACCCGTTGTACCATTTTGTCGTATTCCATTTTGTCTTTTTTACGCGAAGTATTATTTAGTCTGTAGTTTGATAGAGAAAGAAATGTGCGAGTTTGATACCATTTGTCATTTTTTATTCATTGTACCCTTTGTCGCTTCCATTTTTGTCTTTTTTACCATAGATCCTTTTTGTCTGAACATTATTTCTTCAACTTTTGGAAAATAAATCGTTGGGATTTTGCCTGATTTTTTAACATTTTTCTTTAATTTATTTTTAGTTAATTCTTCAAAATAGCCTAAATAATAGCCTTATTGTTTCAAAATGGGTGGAAAAGTTTCAACAAACGTTGACTCCTTCAGAGATCCTTTGACTACTCCACAAGTTGATCGACCTTGCACTTTTGATCCTTTGTATGGATTTCCAAAGGTTTTGCTGGTTATTTTTTATTTTATAATTTTCTATAAATTTTAGGGAAGGAAGGTTAAAGAGATGAAAATGACGTGGGAAGAAATGTTTGTTTTTAATTGATTTTTGGTTATTTTTTAGTCCAAACTCCGGAGTTGACTTTTGGGGTTTTTTTCAGTAAAAGTGTTCCATTAAGAACAAATTGGCTATAAATTCCAGCCCAAAAAAGCTTTAAAAACCCCAAACTCTTTTTGAAATCAAAAAGAAAATCCATGGAACGCGTAACTCATATTGAGACGCATAGAGATCGAGCTGGGTCTGGGCCGAGGCCTGGGTTTTTCCTGTACCCAGAGTCCAGGTTTAGGCATTTTTTGACTTTCTTGGGTTTTTCCTGGGTCTGAGTTTTCCTAGATTACAGGCCCAGGATACGGCCCAGGTCAATAAATCAAACCCAGGCCCAGCCTTTTCGAAAATCTCGATCTCTAGAGACGCATGGACTGGGCAAGAACCTTTCTCAACATTTATCTTAAAGTTACGGCTGGATATGTTTATTCTGCTTCTCCCAGCCTTAAATATAACGCGCCTCAAAATATTTTTTTCAACAGGGAAAAGTATAAACTTCCAGTTGGCCTTCGTGATTATTGCGCTCATCTCGCCGTTCCTTTTATCGATTGTCAACGGAAACATAGATTGTTTGCAACTCATTGTTGTGCTGGACTCCGCCATGATTGGGTTCACTGTCAATTCAAAGTTTGCTTTTTTTATTAACAAGAAAAGGAAAAGTGTCATTTTTCTCTCAAGGGTTAGGAGCGGTTTTCTAAAGGACACTTTTTTGGCTTGTGGATTAAGGTTGGCGAACCTGATCCGAAAAAGGCCGGATATCCGGAACTTTTCGGTTCGGATATCGGATTCTGAAGATTTCCAGCTGTCCGCCAATCTTGTTGTGCGCAATCCGCAAGTCAAAAGAACAAGAAATTTCACTGCGTCCAGCCCTGATCACGCGCGGTTTTCTTTAAAATATTGACTAAAGGACACTTTTTTGGCTTGTGGATTTGCTTTACATTTTAAGCTTTTTTCTAATTTTTAACTTTTTATGGGTAACAGTTTCTCCAATGTATAGAGGGATAGGAAATTGATGGCCTACATGAAAATAGGGGTCAGCGGTTTTAAGGCCTTGAGGTCGATTCCTTGATTAATATAAAAGATCTTGAACAGATTTTTGACTTAACTATAAGTCAAGAGAGGTCTGGGTCCGTCGGGTTGTATGGGTTAACGTTAAGATTTGGGTCCAGTGCAAAGCCTATCCATATAAGAAATCCGCAAAAAATGTCCGCAAAATTAAAAATATTTTTTCTTAACAAAATTTTCTATTAAATTTTTAGGAAGAAATTGATCGTCGAAAAGAATATGAACGTGAAAAGCGTCTTCTTCAACGAAAAGCTCGTAAAGAAAAACTTGCACGTGAACAAGCCCAAGCGTGATTTTTAGTTGATTTTTTGTGCTGGTTTATAGGTCTTAAATTTTATGTAAAATTTTTTTGTGATTTTTGTTTGGAATTTTTAATCAAATCAAAATTGATACAAAACATCTTTATAATTTTTTAAATTCAAAAATTTTTGCGGACATCCGCAACTTTTTGCGGATTGTTATAAAATTGGGGAACAATTAAGCATTTTTGAAGTGGATTTGAATATTTGAGGAATTTATAAGAGTTTAGGTCCACACATTTGGTTTTGAAGGTTGGCGGTTGAACCAAAAAAAAGATCCCGATTTCAAAAAAAATTTTTTGAGGAGTATACCAATCCAACCATGTATAAATTTATATTCATCGGCCATCGAACTTGCAGTTCTTGAGACGCTTATTGTGTGGACCTCCCCTCTGTAAATTGTCTCTTTTGTTGTCTCATCAATTTTCCATTAACTCCTCAAAAAATTTTTTTGGATCGGAATCCTTTTTTTTCGTTCATCCACCCAACCTTCAAAACCAAATGTGTGGACCTAAGCCTTATAAATTCTTCAAATATTCAAATCTACTTCAAAAATGCTTAATTGTTCCTTAATTTTATATCAAGCCGCAAAAAGTTGCGGACGTCCGCAAAAATTTTTGGAATTTAAAAATTAAAAAGGCTTTTTCTATCAATTTTGAATTGATTAAAAATTCCAAAAAACTGGAATAAAGTAGTATATCTGAAATGAGAATTGTGTTGTGGAAAGGTTTGTGTTGGTTTATAGCTATTTAAATTTTGTATAAATTTTTTTTTTGTGATTTTTTGTGAATTTTTAATCAATTTAAAATTGAAAGAAAATATCTTTAATTTTTTAAATCCCAAAGAAATTTTGCGGACAGTCCGCAAAATTTACTTTTTCCATATTATGTCCGCTATTTTAATATTTTTCCTCATTTCTAATGTTTCAAATTTTTTTTTCGTCTTATTCAACTTGTTGCCAGTTCAAATCAGGGTGACCATTTTACCCTATTTACATGGCATTTGCCCTATTCTTGAACTTTTCGCCCTATTTTTACTATTTTTAATATTTCAATCTTAATTTTTTAGTAGTTTTTTATTAAAATCTGGATATTTATGTTTCGTGTGACACGTTTGGGATTAGCAAAGACCGGTGGACGAGGACGTCTTTTTGTATCTTCTCTTTCAAATGATAAAAATGCTGGTTTTGGTTTGAAGGTTTTTCTTTTAAATTTTTTTCGTAGGACTGACAGGACTCTGGTCGGACGACGCCAAATTAGCTTAGGGTCTCAAATATGGGCGGAGATATAGGTCCCAAAAAAGAAAAACCATAGGGGGTCAAGTTGATTTTTGAGGGTGAAAAATTCGAATATGCAAATAAAATACCTCGTTCGGAATTCAGGTTCCCGTTGACTGAAAAAGAGTCCATATTTTAGGGTCCAACCTTAAAGACTTCACATGTTTTGTTCAATTTACAAAAATTAAGGTATTTGAGAAACAGAACTCTACACAACTTAATGGACCCAATTTTCCTTGTCGCCAATTCTCTAGCTACAGATTAGAGAAGACCTCATTGCCTACTGAAGATGAAAAGGGAAGGAAGGTTTCTTTTTGTAAACTTTTTTTTTATTTTATTTTTGTTTTTAGAAGCTTTTGAATTTTCTTCCACTTGCAATATTGATTGTTTTGTGGACATTAATAATTTTTGATGATTCAGATGAAGGGCAGGCTAAAGGGAAAGCAAATAATGGACGGCACCGTTAAAAATCAATCTAAAAAATCAGCATTTATAAGGGACGGAATTTGAGGCAGAACAGAATAAAAGAAAACCCCTGTTCATATTTATACAAAAAAACCTTGGTAACTTATTTACTTTAACTACTTTTCCCCAAAATTTTGCCGTAAGTATTTTGTACATGGACAATTTATATATCATTCGAAAGAGCTCGACGAGCTGAATCGAATGACATCAAAATCATGATTGAGCTGAGACAACTGAGCTCAAAATGGTCAAAGCAAGCCTTGAGAAAAACCGCGCGTTTCGCGAGTGGTTTATCAGCACACGTCACGCGGGGAGTCAATGGTCACCGAGTTCTACACCAGTAACAAACCTATACCTTTTTTGCCGATTTTCAGCCTTGAACTGCGTACCTCTACCCCCCTAACCGCACAAAAGCAGTTATTCCAGCAAAAATTCAGTTTCTCGTAATTTTGTTCAAAATCATCAGATAAAGCTGATTTTGTTACCTTTCGATTCAGCTCGTCGAGCTCTTTCAAATGACATGTATATATTGTTCAAATCTAAATGGAAAATCCCTCAGTAAAATTTTGGGGTGGGTAGTTAAAGTAAATAAATTCCAAACCTTGTTTTATTCCTCAAATTGACATTAAGTGGGTTCAAAATCTATGGATATATTTAAAAAAAAAATAAATTTTGATCTCCAGATTTTTCATTTTTCTCAAAAAATGTTTGTGAAACATTTTTATTTTAAAATTATAAAATTCTATTTAAAATCCAAAAGTCCGCAAGTTTTATCCGCAAATCAATATATTTGCGGATAAAACTTTTTTCTAACATTTAATATTTCAATCTATTTTTTAGTTTTTTATTGAAAGCTTGATATGTTTCGTGTGACACGTTTGGGTTTAGCAAAGACCGGTGGACGAGGACGTCTTTTTGTATCTTCTCTTTCAAATGATAAAAATGCTGGTTTTGGATTGAAGGTTTTTTTTATTTTTTTTCGTAGGACTAGATGGTGGGAATATTGATCCCTTGGTTAAAAATATGATTTGATAAAATTAGGGGAATTCCGAAATATCCCCTATTATCAGATTTAGAATAACTTCGAGATTTCTCGAACGACGCCGAAATTAGATTCGGGACTCAGGCCGAGATAGAGTCCCTAAAAACCGAAAACAAAGGGGAGGAAGCTGATTTTTGGGTGTGAACCAGGTGTGTGCCGAAACGGATTTTAAAAAGCGAAAGGCGAAAGTAAATTTAAAAAAGCGACACTCGAAATGCGAAAGTCCAAAAAACGCGAAAATCCGCAAAATGCGATTCACACCAGGGCACACCCCTGGTGTGAACAATTCAAGTATACAAATACCTCACTCGGAATTCGGGTTTCCGTTGACTTTGAAGAGGGATCCAAATTTTACTTCCTTTAGAGGCTAAGTGCTTTACAATTCCAATTTGCAAATATTTAAGGTATTCGAGAAAACGAACTCTACACAACTTAATGGACCCAATTTTCCTTGTCGCCAATTCTTTAGTTACCGATACTTATCATTGGCCACAGAAGATGTAAAGGGAAAGGTTTCTTGTGTAAACTTTTTAGTTTATTTTTAGTTTTTAGAAGTTTTCCCATTTTGCACGACAAAAAGTCATGGATGGGACTAAGAAAATTAAAGAACTATATAAGCGAACTCTTTTTCCATTCAATTTCTTTCAATTTTTGGTTGTTCTACTCTTGATTTATTGGATTATAACATTTATCATTGAAAATAAAAGACGTAGGTTATTGGAAAGATTTTGCAAAATTTTTTGCGGACAAATTTTTCAACACTCAAAAAATGTCCGCAAAAGATGTCTGCAATAATTTAACATTTTCAAATATTTTTTCTTAACAAATTTTCTATTAAATTTTTAGGAAGAAATTGATGGTCGAAAAGAATATGAACGTGAACAGGCTCAAGCGTGATTTTTAGTTGGATTTTTTTGGTTTATGGGTATTTAAATTTTGTATAAATTTTTTTGTGATTTTTTTAAATTTTTAATCAATTTAAAATTGATAGAATATACCTTTTTAATTTTTTAAATCCCTGAAAATTTTTGAGGACGGTCCGCAACTTTACTTTCCATTATATTCCATATTGTATCCGCTATTTGAATATTTTGTATTTTTATCATTTCACGTTGTAATCTATTTTTCCTCATTTCTTAATGTATTTAAATAATTCCCTTAGTCTAACTTTCAAATAATTTCCATCTTATTCAAATTATTGCCCATCAACCCTATATTTCCTTCAACTTTATTGTATTAAGCAAATACATTTTCCTTATATTTTTATCATCTTTCCGCCCTTCCTAACACTATATATACTTGTTCTATTTACATTATTCCCAGTGCTCTTCGGAGCCACCATAATTAGGTCATTTTTAATAAATATAAAATATGTCTACCACAGACATAATACGGACAGTCCGCAACTTTACATTGCGAATTTTCTCTTAATCTCTCCCGGGCTTCAGTACTCGATCAAAAAATTATCGGCATTTAAAGTCTCTATTAAAGTCTTTTTTATATCCATTAAATTTAAGACTCGCACAAATTGCTATTTTCCATTTTCCTAAAGTCCGCAAATTTAATCCGCAAATCATACGATAATATTATCAAGTCATATTTGTGGATAGAACTAATTTTTAATATTTAATATTTCGATTTTTTAGTTTTTTATTGAAAGCTGATATTTATGTTTCGTGTGACACGTTTGGGATTAGCAAAGACTTGTGGGCAAGGACGTCTTCTTGTATCTTCTCTTTCAAATGATAAGAATGCTGGTTTTGGTTTGAAGGTTTTTCTTAAAAAATTTTTTCGTAGGACTGACTGGATAATAATTTGGGATTGACCCCGTGTACAAAAATAAGATTGGGGAAATTTCGGCATATCTCCCATAATTAGATGTAGGCAATGTCATCCAGCATTGTCTGCTGATTTTTCTGGGTGAAAATCGAGTATACAAATACCTCACTCGGAATTCGTGTTTTCGTTGACCTTGAAGAAGGCTCCAATTTTTACTCTCTTTAAAGACTACATGCTTAACATTCCAATTTACAATATTTAAGGTATTTGAGAAACAGAACTCTACACAATTTATTGGATCTAATTTTCCTAGTCGCCATTTCTCTAGCTACAGATACTTCTCTGCGGCCACTGAAGATGAAAAGGGAAAGGTTTCTTTTGTAAACTTTTTATTTCATTTTCGTTTTTAGAAGTTTTCAAGTTTTGCACAAAAAGCCATGGACAAGATAAAGAAAATTAAAAAAGAAGTTTCAGACGATCCTTTTGATTTTTTTATGCCTTTTCTTATTGTCTCTGTACTTATATTTTCTCTTAAACGTAAAAATGGTTAATTTTAAGATTTTCAACCAAGATACTATACTTTTAAAATAAACCTTAAATACTTATTAATTAGAATTTTTACACGTAAATATACTTTAATTTGAGAATTAATCTTTTAAAAATATCGTTACTTGTGTTTTTTTCCATCGTGTTTTTGCGGACAATTGTACTTCTTAATCTCAAAGAATACATGCCCCCCTTAATGGGATCACCCCAGAGTATCGACACCCAAAGTATCGAATGACCCAAAGTATCGACACCCAAAGTATCGAATGACCCAAAGTATCGACACCCAAAGTATCGAATGACCCAAAGTATCGACACCCAAAGTATCGAATGACCCAAAGTATCGACACCCAAAGTATCGAATGACCCAAAGTATCGACACCCAAAGTATCGAATGACCCAAAGTATCGACACCCAAAGTATCGAATGACCCAAAGTATCGACACCCAAAGTATCGAATGACCCAGAGTATCGACACCCAAAGTATCGAATGACCCAGAGTATCGACACCCAAAGTATCGACACCCAAAGTATCGAATTTTTTAAATTTCATAATTAAGTATTCCAATGATCGGGCATGATGTTCTAACATCGGGGAATTGTGTTTTCGATCGAACTGAGCATATCGACCGAACAAGATTCTACTTGGAGATCGATCACTCTTCTTTGATTGGACATATTGATCATGATCGATGTTTGATCCATTGTTGGAACAATTTCCCTATGTTAAAAAGACTTCCCCGTCCTTGGAATACTTAATTATGAAATTTAAAAAATTCGATACTTTGGGTCATTCGATACTTTGGGTGTCGATACTTTGGGTCATCGATACTTTGGGTGTCGATACTCTGGGGTGGACTCCCCTTAATACTCTCAATCCTTTTTAATTCCCCATTATTTTTTACCACTAAATCGGAAATGTCAGAGGATTTGAGGGCAAATATTTGAATTTGATCAAATGTTTAACAAAGTACAGCCTCGAGAACATTTTTCTTGGTCAAGTTTACTGATATACAAATTAGTTTTTTTTTATTTTTTTCGTTTCGTTAGGTCGAAATTTTCGTGTAGTTATGATCCGTAAGGAAAAACTTGCGGACTTTTCATATTGCGGATAAAAATATTTGCGGACAAAATTTGCGGACATTTATGCAAATTATGTAAACTAACCTAAACTTTTTTTTTTAGAAAAATTTAAAAGAAATGCAAAACAATTCTAATATTACTACAAAATCTTCGTCTACCCCTTCTATTCATTTCAAATCACTTGGAGACTCAAATTATTTTTCTTGGTTGGAACCTCGCTTACTAAAAACAATTATTGATTTGTGTACAAGCCGAACACCTTTTGACTCTTTAAATGAATATTTGCCTCAATTGGATGTTTTGTTAATTAGAAATTCAATTTTGGAGCAAAGAAGGTTGGCAGCTTCTCTTTGGAGTGTTTATAGTGAATTAATTGGGGCTGTCCCAAAAGGTTTGAATGGAAAGAAATATTTTTTTGAATTTTTTAGTTGAAGGTTCTTTGGGGAATAGTGACATTTCTTGGGAGATATTTTTGTATAGGGTTATCCTTCTCGGGTTGGGGTCGTTTTGGCGACGGGCCGTTTTGGCGCGAGAACAAAAAAGTGACACTTAGGCGAGACCTAACTTCATAAAAATTTTCTCAAATTTCTTTAACATCGTTGACTACCTCCTCCAAAAATTTCAGAATTTTTCATCAAATATTCCTGAAGTTATAGTCGATAGACCTCGAAAAATTAGGCATTTTTCATAAAATCAACATTTTTGGCCATAATTTCTAAAATTCTTGATTAAAAATTCTGAAATTTTTGCTAAAGTTTCTAGATGTCAATAAATTCACTAAAAACGGTCCTTACTTCACCCATCCTTAAAAAATTTTTTTACTTTTTATATTTTTCCTTTTTTACAGATACAAAAATTGATTTGGACAATTTTATGTCAGCCCTAACTGCTTCACTTTCTGGAGAATTTGAACTCGATTTAATTCAAAATTCGCTGGATTCTGTTGTTGAATTGGCTAAATCTGTTGGGTTTTCTTTTGCTTTAATTTCGCCTTCTTTAAATTTATTAATTTTGAATACCCAAAATATTCCAAAAATTTTGTGTTGGAAAACTTTGAAAAAATTAAATGATGTGTTGCCTGATGGGGCTAGTTTGTTGAATGAACATTTTGAAGTTTTTGTTGACAAATTTTTTGAATATTTTGAAGAAAATGGAGAAGAAAAGGTTTTTTTAATTTTTGAGAATTTTGGGGGTAGGACTTCCCTTGATTTTTTTGAAGGGGAAAATAGGGGTTCACGACCAGTTTTAAACCAGAAAATTTTTTTTTTTGCCAAAAATTAACCGTTTTACATAAATTTTGTGTGGGAAAACCCGAAGATTGTTTGAGATTTTTTGGACTTTTTCAGAAAAAAAGTCCAAAAATTTTTAATTTCTGAAAATGACTGATTTTTAAAAAATTCCTCCAAAAAATAAAACTGGTATTTAACTTAAACTCAAAACCGAAAACAGGCTTTTTAAAATTTTGAGAACCGAAAACCGGGAATACCGGTTAAGAACCAGTATTGGACTCCCTAGGGATAAAAATTGAAAAAATTGGAGGAAAATTTTGAGAAGTTTCATTTCTCTTTTTTTTTGTTGCTCATTTTTCCTTTGGTCTTTTGAATGGATAATTGACTTTTTTTCTCACTTTATTTTGTAATAAAACGGTAAAATTCAAGTTCGTACCCCCATTTATTCTTCCTAGTGTATTAAAAATGGTCAGACAAAAATGTATTACCAACATCAGAAAAGTTGTTGACCTCTCTATTGAATTGATTTTAGAAATTTTAAAGTATTTTTAAATGTCTCACAATAACTTAAAATTTCTATAATTAATTTTTCCTTCAGATTTCCAATTCTGAAGAAGCTTTGGAACTTGCTGAATTAATTGCTTCATTAATTCGAACATTTGCTCCAATTTTACAAATTTCTATTTTATTAAAATTGCAACACAAAGGTTTTTTTTTAATTATTTTATAGAATTTTAAAAATTTTTTAAAGTTTGTTTGACGATTTTGGCACCATCTCCTTGGATTGGAGCAATTAAATTATTAAATGCTTTGCTAGAAAATAATCATGAGGGCATTCCAGTGCCTATACAGGTTTTTTAATTTTTATTTTCTGAGGGGTGTTTTTGGCTGGATAAGGTCACGAATCCCGAAAAGCCTAATTCCGATTCCTGAAAAGCCTAAATATCAGGAATGTCACGGGTTGAGAAAAATGTCGGGTCGGGTTTCGGATCGGGTTTTCAAAATTTTCTTCGGATCGGAAATAAAAAATTGTCTGGATATTTAATCTAGTCAATAATCTTTTAAAATTTATTTAAAATTTAGTCTGAAAAAAGCCTGAATTTTTCCTTTGTTAATTTTTTTAAGAAACACTTTCTATTGTAAACCTCTGGAACAAGTCATTAAAAGATCCCCCTTTCAATCCACTTGGAGAGACGTTAAATCCACCCTTTTCTGGCTCTCACAGTCAGAACGAAATCACTATCTAAAGATATTTCTTTTGATTTTTTCTTATTTTCCAGGTAGCATCAAATATATTTTTCCGTGAATATAACACTGAAAGTACTCAATTTAAAGAACAAATAATTAAAGGAAGGGGGTTATGTCAAATATATAAACGCCCAAAACGTTTATTTTTGGGACAATCAAAAGAGGAAGAAGCTATAATTGTTAATGAATCTGTTGTTGTTTAAACTATATAAATCCGCTTGAAGGTCTCTAAAAAATTATTTTTTTTGCTTAACTATAAAAGATTAATTTGTTTTCTATACAAAAATTAAAAAAATTAATTTTTGGCATTCATCAAATAGGGCGAATGAAATTTGGGTACTTGTGTAGTTTACCCCCCATAAGTCCCGCCCACTCTCCCTTCCTTTTTTCTTTTATTAAAAAATGAGAATTGGTCTCTAGATGGGATACTTAAGAAATTAATCCTAGTACAGGCAAAATTATTCAAAAAAATTCTTATATATTTAAATAATTCCCTCATTCCAACTTTTCAAATATTTTCCCATCCGTCTTATTCAAATTGTTGCCCCTCAACCTTTATTTACCTCCTTATATCAATCAAATACACTTTCCTTCTATTTTTATCATCCTACCGCCCTTCCAGTCACTATATATACTTGTTGTGTTTTCCTCATTTTCAGTGCTTTTCGGAGCCTTCCCTCACTTGACCCTTCTGTTTCTATAAATTTTTATGTGCTCTTCGGAGTCTCCATCAGTTGACCTTAATTTAATGATTAAAGAAATAAATATGGATTTATTCTAATTTTTTTTTATTTTTTTAATGTTTTTTAACATGTGTATATTTAGATTTGTGTCCACTCTAGGAGGTCAACATCCTTTATCCTTAATTTGGAGGTTCAATATCCTGACCCCTTAATCCCGACTAATCCATTTTAATCCATACTTGTTCATCGATATTCCCCTTAATCTCCACTCATTCTTCCTAATCCTTATGGTAAGAATTTGATCCTAATCCGCAGGACGAGTTGCGTGATTGCGGAAAATTTTTTTCAATTTCAGCCAACCCTGGCACAAATCCTTTATCCACTGGGAGTTGATCTCCTTGGGTTATCCTTAAATTCTGCTTCTTAATTTTTTAGTTTTTATTTATTTTTTATTGACAAATGTTTCGTTTTATGGGGTCTGGTTCAAATATTATTACTCTTAAGAGAGTTGCTAAGTTTTTTTCGACAGGTTTTTTTTAATTTTGAAAACAATTTTTTAAAAATTTTTTTAGATGGAAGTGGTGGTATTTATCAAACAATTTTACCTGTCCTTTCAAAATTTGAAAATGCTGGACTTGAATATTTTTATGTTTATTCTGATAATAATATCCTCTGTCGTGTTCCAGATCTGCAAATGGTCGGCTGTGCTGTTGACAAAAATGCAAATTCGAATTTGAAGGTTTTTGTTAAAATTCAAAAAAATTTGGCTTGTTGACAAATAAAAGAGTCTGCAAAATATGTCAGCTAGAACTGTTTTGGGGCCTGAGTAGATTCTACCGGGCGATTTTAAATTTGCTCTTTCGATTGGCATATAAATCATAAAAATTAAAAATCGCCCGGTAAGGTTTACTTTAGCCGTTTTGGGATAACTCACAAGTACCCAAATTTGACTTGTGGGCTATGGCACTAATCCATTTTCTAAAAATTTAAACAAAAAAGATCATTAGAACTACTCGAAATTTTAGTGTCTATTGACTTTGAAGAAGGAAATCCTCTTTAAAATTAAAAAAAATTTTTAATTTTAAAATAAATTTTACAATATTTAAGGTATTTAATATGATGAATTATACATCTCTTCTTGGGCAAAATATTTATTCTCAGCAGTTTCATAGTCATCGACAATATTCGTCTTCAGCTAAAGATAATGGAAAGAAGGTTTTTTATATAATTTTTTCTATTTTATTATTTTTTGTCTTTAGTTTCGAAGATTTGAATATCTTAGAAATCAACTTTTTACCTTGTCGACTTTAGGAACATTGATGATCCCACTAGGCGCTTTTGTTGGTTGGCAAATAGGAACTGCACTTTTCGAGATTCACTCACTCGCCGAAAAGCAATCGCAGCAACATTCTATCGAGTAATTATAATTTTTCTATTTAAACACGGGTCTGTTGTCGATTTCTATTTTAATCATTTCTTTATTCTCTATTTTCGATTAACGTAATTTTCTGTTTACTACACTAATTCGTCTAACTATAAATTAAAAATGGGTATATTCTGTTAGGTTGTCCGAGGGTTGTCCGAGATTTACCAATTTCGACCTACACAAAAATAAGTTTATCCGGTGGGGGAATGTACATTTTAATGAAGGGGGACGTAGCTGTGGAACCCCTCCCTCAACCGGCTTGCTTTAATTATTAATCTAAAACTATTTCTTAATTTAGTGCTGAGCCTAAACCTGCATGCTCTGAAACAGTTTCAAATGTTCAAGATTTTGTTCTAGTTCAGCCAGATCGCTGTTTTGATAAACTAAACTTTTTAACAGATGAAATGAAAAAATTTTATGACACTGGTATTTTTATTTTGGAATTTTAAGGCAATTTCTTAAGAATTGAAATTTTCGAAAAAGTAGCGTCAAAAAATCTTAATTTGGATTGAATTTTAAAAAATCATTTGCTTATTTGATAAACAAATGGCTGTACTTTGCCGGTTCGAAAGTCCTTCGAAATATAAACTATATTGGCAAGCACCACTCCCAGGGTGCGGAAACGTTTGTGGACCGAAATACAGACTCCTGAAAATTGAAAAACCATAGGGGAGATTAAGCTGATTTTTGACTAAAATTTTCTCTTCGCTCTTCAGGTCTTGAAGCCATTTCTAAAGGCAAACTAGCTGTTATAACACTCACTACTGGAGAAGGATCTTCTATTCCAAATGGTATTATAAGTCTGGGAACTTCACTTGAAGAGGAAAATGACTCCATTTTGTTTTTGCAAGCAGCTCAGATTAGTTATCTTCAACAAAAAGCTAAGGGAAAAATAATTTGGATGATAATGACTAACAAATCTTCAGAAGAAAAAATACGTAAACACTTGGATATAATTTTGAAAAAGACAAAATTGGATGCGAAGCAGGTAGTAAATTTTTAAAAATAATCATTGGTTGGGGGCCAACAATTTTTTAGTTTTATTGTTCAAAAAATTGGTTTCACAATTGTATGGCTCCCCCTTGACCACAAAAATTTCCATTTGAAATTTTTTTGACTTTTCCTTTTTTGACTCTAACTCTTAAACAAAAGAATTTTTAGGTATTCGTTTTTGTCCAAAATGAAAATCCTACTCACGATTTTGATGGCAAAGTTCTTTTATCTTCACCTTACCAAATTAATACTTTACCTGGTTTTTTAAAGATTTTTTAAACCAATTAAAAAAAAATATTTTTCAGATGGAACTGGTGGTATTTATCAAGCATTGTTGCCCGCCCTTCCAAAGTTTGAAAATGCTGGACTTGAATATTTTTATGTTTGTTCCGATAATAATATCCTCTGTCGTGTTCCAGATTTGGACATGGTTGGCTGTGCTATTGACAAAACTGCTGATTGTGTTGTGAAGGTTTTTCTTTTAACTAGTTAAAATCGACTAAAAAAGAGTGAAATCTTGTTCAAAACAAGTAACTGTTTAAACAAAGGAACTATTTTCGTACTTGAACTTTGGATAACTATTTATAGTTAGGTCGGAAAATTCGAAATCCCTTCCAACATATACTTTGTTGTCTTTGGGTTTTTAGACATTTTGAAATTCAATTTTTATAATTAAGGTAATTGAGAAGAAAATTTCTTCAGAAGAAATTGGAAAGCTTAAAGTCTTAGATTTTTCAAAAATTTCAAAAGAAGTAGCCGAGAAAAGTGATCCGAAGAATCCACATAAATTGTTCTTTCGTGAAGGAAATATTAACAATTACTTCTTTACTCTCGACTTTTTAAAAGAGGCCTGTTTACAATATGATTCTTTGCCATTTCATGAATTACGTGAGCGTATACCCTTTTGGAATCCGTCTACTCGAAAGATTATATATCCGATTGGTAAGAATGGAATTAAGAAGGAGCGATTTATTCTCGATGCTTTTATTCATGCTAAGTTTGTTTTCTTTTTCGATTTAAAATTTTTTAAATTTATTTTCTGGGGAAGAGAACCAAGTCAGAAGGAACCTGGAGGGGAATGAAATACAGAAGAGAATCCAAATTAACTTTTTTAAGGAGTGGGGGAAAATTACTGGCTTTTGTCCATATTTAGGCGTCCGAATGCATCCTTTATACGTCCTTTATACACGCAAACAAATTTTTATACGTCAAACAATTTTTTATTTTTTTTTAGTAATTTTATGCTCTGGCAAATAAATGAAAATGAATTTTGTCCATTGAAAAATTCTGAAGGCGTTGATTGTCTTTCAAAGTGTGTTTTGGAATTTAATTCTTTTGCTGGAAATGAGATTCGAGAAATGGTTAAACAATTTTGTAGGAAGAAGAGATGAAACTGATTTTGGTTTTGAATTTTGATGGGTTTTTTTACTTTTTGAGGAAGGGAGAGAGAGGAAAAACTCTATTTAAGATTCGTTTGATTATTTATTTAAATTTTCTGTCCAGTATAATAATCTTCTTATATACCGGGGGCACTATTACACGAAACACGATCCGGAAAAATTTTCAGAAACATGGCCAGACTTCAATCCGTGACATTCCTGTTATATAGTCTGTGACATCATTTGCACGAAATACCTTTATCAATTTTAGTATAAATCTCTTTAGTTCGATGAGAGGAATCGCTTAACGTGTGACACTAAGGGTAGAAACAAGGGTTGTACTCAATTGCGGATTGGGAGTTGCGGATTGCGTGAATAGCTTTTTTTGACTTGCGGGTGCGGAAAAATTTTTTTCAGTTGCGTGCAGCCTAGTCAAGACGCTACTTGTATTAACCGACAAATTTTTGTTGAAGAGAAAGTTTCGTATGAGTGATGTCCGCCTTTAACTTATTTTTACTTAATTTTTTTTAGCATTTTTTTCTATTTTTTACCTCTACTGCCATTAAGGATCTATGTATTTATTTTTTAGAAAACAATGATAAATTTTGATTTTTATTTTTTTCTTTTTTCTCAAAAAATATTGGCTCTACTCCAGTTTATGCGTCCAATCGACTTTTATGCGTCCAATGAAAGTTTATGCGTCCAATAAAAAGAAATTTGGATTTTTATTGGTATTGCAAAGTTGGGGTATGGTTCCAAAACATTTCTTCATGTTAGGGACCTACACCCACTGGGTCTGGGACCGTTTTTTACCCAATTCCTCGAAATTTCTGAAAGTTAAAATCGTTTTTCTGAAATTTTAAAAAATTGGCTATAACTTTCCGAAATTTCGAGCGATAGGGTAAGGAACGGTCCCAGACCCAGTGGGCGTAGGTCCCGAACATGAAGAAATGTTTTGAAACCATACCCCAACTTTGCAATACCAAGAAAAATCCAAATTTCTTTTTATTGGACGCATAAACTTTCATTGGACGCATAAAAGTCGATTGGACGCATAAACTGGAGTAGAGCCAAAATATTTATGAAGCATTTTTATGTTAAAGTTATGAAACTAATTGAACTAAAAGCCTTGACCTCGAGTCAGGGAAAAATCAAGGAACAGCGAAAATATAAAAGTATGTAGTGGGGGGACTCTGTTGGATATTTTTTCTTTTTTTAAAGAAAATTCATTTGCACGAGTGATTTTAGATAATTTCACCCACATCTCCTTTAGTCGGTAATTTGTCTTTTTGGTGAATTCATTTAGCTTATTTTCGTTGGAATTTAATGAACACTAAAGATCGACCTATTTTTCATTTGTTTTTTTTTTGTGTTCTCTCGAGCAAAAAGAAGATATTTCTCTCGAGAAAAGGAATATTGATTCAGCCGAGAACGTAAAAAACACTAAAAAGAGGAAGGAAGCCTTTACGAAGGATGTGTGGTCTTTAAACTAAAAACGGGAAGGAAAAAATCTGACGGTCGTTCATTTTATGTTTTGAATAATAATGTCGTCCACTACTTTTCCTCCCCAAGTATTGAATATTAAAAAATATAAAAAACTACGAATTGAAGCTTGAAAGCAACAAAAATTTGGAAAAACTTTTTGGAAAAAGTGTTTCTAGAAGTTTGGGTGTAGCTGCAACAATTATGTCAAAAATGGGTTATCGAGAAGGTTCTGGACCTGGCGCTAAAGACTTCAAAACCGAATGAAGAGGAGAATAAAGGAAAAAGAAGGGCTGTGTAAATTATAATGAAAAGAAATTATAGTAAGTTATAGCCTTTAATTTTTGGTATATAGAGTGTATCTAGTTTGGTGTAGTTGGATAATCCCATCTCCCCCGCTTTCCTGGGTCGTGGGTTCGAATCCTGAGACTTGAAAAGTCTTTATTCTTATAATATAAATAAAAGATTGATGCAAAAATGATTTTTCTGTTTGTTACCCTTCAAAAAAAATTTTTTTTCACAATTTTATGGACAAGAAACACTTCTTTGATAGCCTAAAATTTATATGATTTTTAAATGTAAAATTCATTTAATTCCTGATGCAAAACTTGATCCAATTGTTCGTTCTTTTGTTATTACTTTTGTTCGATTTTTCTGTTTTGAATTCAATTTTAAATTTTGGGGGTTTAGCAGACGGGCTAGTATAGGTTTAATTCAGATATGGTAGTGCGAAACTTGCGGACCGACTTTTGCGGACCACAGGTTTAGGTTTTTCTATTGTAACTTTGTCCAAGCTTTTAAAATCACGATGATTTTGATGTCATTCGACTCAGCTCGTCGAGCTCTTTCGAATGAGCTATGTTTTGAGAAATTCGTCGGGTCCGCAAGTTTCGGTCAGCAAAAGTTGGACCGCAAGTTTCGACCTGCCTTCAGATATCGGTTCGGAAATATGAGGAGACTCATTCCTCTACCAGCTTTGGGTCAATTTGAACCTTTAAACAATAAATTTTTTCTTTCAAAATAACTCATTTTTTAGTAATTTTATGCTCTGGCATTTTTGGGAAATGAATCTTGTCGAACGGAGCAGGACTAATAGGCGCAGCCGAATAGGCGCAGACGAATAGGCGCAGCCGAATAGGCGCGGAGACAAATAGGCGCGGGACGAATAGGCGCGGGACGAATAGGCGCCCGAAGTTATTTTTTCTTAGATATTTTTTTTTGATTTTTCTTCTTATTTTTTGTTCTGATTTTTTCTTCTGATTTTTTGTTCTGATTTTTTCTTCTGATTTTTTTGTTCTGATTTTTTCTTCTGATTTTTTTGTTCTGATTTTTTCTTCTGATTTTTTTGTTCTGATTTTTTCTTCTGATTTTTTTGTTCTGATTTTTTTGTTCTGATTTTTCTGTTCTGATTTTTTTGTTCTGATTTTTTCTTCTGATTTTTTTGTTCTGATTTTTTTGTTCTGATTTTTTTGTTCTGATTTTTTTGTTCTGATTTTTTTGTTCTGATTTTTCTGTTCTGATTTTTTTGTTCTGATTTTTTCTTCTGATTTTTTTGTTCTGATTTTTTTGTTCTGATTTTTTTGTTCTGATTTTTTTGTTCTGATTTTTTTTGTTCTGATTTTTCTGTTCTGATTTTTTCTTCTGATTTTTTTGTTCTGATTTTTTTGTTCTGATTTTTCTGTTCTGATTTTTTTGTTCTGATTTTTTCTTCTGATTTTTTTGTTCTGATTTTTTTGTTCTGATTTTTTTGTTCTGATTTTTTTGTTCTGATTTTTTTGTTCTGATTTTTTTGTTCTGATTTTTTTTCTTCTTATTTTTTGTTCTGATTTTTTCTTCTGATTTTTTGTTCTGATTTTTTCTTCTGATTTTTTTGTTCTGATTTTTTCTTCTGATTTTTTTGTTCTGATTTTTTCTTCTGATTTTTTTGTTCTGATTTTTTCTTCTGATTTTTTTGTTCTGATTTTTTTGTTCTGATTTTTCTGTTCTGATTTTTTTGTTCTGATTTTTTCTTCTGATTTTTTTGTTCTGATTTTTTTGTTCTGATTTTTTTGTTCTGATTTTTTTGTTCTGATTTTTTTGTTCTGATTTTTCTGTTCTGATTTTTTTGTTCTGATTTTTTCTTCTGATTTTTTTGTTCTGATTTTTTTGTTCTGATTTTTTTGTTCTGATTTTTTTGTTCTGATTTTTTTTGTTCTGATTTTTCTGTTCTGATTTTTTCTTCTGATTTTTTTGTTCTGATTTTTTTGTTCTGATTTTTTTGTTCTGATTTTTCTGTTCTGATTTTTTTCTTCTGATTTTTTTCTTCTGATTTTGTGATACATGTAAGCCCTCTTAATCCTCTTATATCACTCGATATCCCCTTTTATCTACCCAAATCACCCGATGAAAAATAATTTATTGATTCTCCACCCGGAGCCAACATGGAGCGGCTCCGAAAATCGCCGGCTCCGGAGCCGGAGCCAACAAAGTACAAATACCCAGCACTGGTAGGTATGAATTGATATCGGGGACTGAGATACTTGCGAGGATTGCAGCTGCGGAAAATATTTTTTCACTTGCCGACAGCCCTGATCTGATACTGAACCGATATTTTTCTGATCCGTTCCATGATGGAAAATTGGTATTTAAATACTCTACTCTTCGCTCCGCATGCGAAAATTTTGAGGAATTTAGAAGTTTGGAGAAAAATAAAAAAATCAGAACAAAAAAATCAACAGAAAAATCAGAAGAAAAAAATCAGAACAAAAAAATCAGAACAGAAAAATCAGAACAGAAAAATCAGAACAGAAAAATCAGAACAGAAAAATCAGAACAGAAAAATCAGAAGAAAAAAATCAGAACAAAAAAATCAAAACAAAAAAATCAGAACAGAAAAATCAGAACAGAAAAAATCAGAACAAAAAATCAGAACAGAAAAATCAGAACAGAAAAATCAGAACAGAAAAATCAGAAGAAAAAATCAGAAAAGAAAAATCAAAAAAAAATATCTAGGAAAAAATAACTTCGGGCGCCTATTCGTCCCGCGCCTATTCGTCTCGCGCCTATTTGTCTCCGCGCCTATTCGGCTGCGCCTATTCGTCTGCGCCTATTCGGCTGCGCCTATTAGTCGTGTACCGTTGTCGAATGAAAAATTTTGATGTTGTTGATGGTCCCTACTCTTGTGTTCTTGTCTTTGATTTTTTATTGGAGCTGAGATTCGAGAAATGGTGAAGCAATTTTGTGAAATGAAGAAGTTTTGGTTTTGAATTTTTATGGTTTTTATTAATTTTTTGAGGAAGGTAGAGAGGAAAAGGGGGTTATAAGATTCGTTTTTCTTTAAATTTTCTGCTAGTATGACATGGGTTTATACCATTTTTAATTCTCTTTCCGAAAACATTTACTTTAAAAATATAAAAGTTAATTGTTTTCGAACAACGATTATTCATTTTTGAGGCCAAGAAAAGTCTTGACTCAAACTATTTAAAATTAAAAGTATCAATTTTCGTTCTTCCATAAATTCTATAAAAATTCTTATTAACAATTACATCGATACTGAGTAGAAAAGTATAAAGAAGTCTGTAACTTCATCGAAATGTCATATCTCAAAAATAAACAGAAAATCGGGGTACAATACTTCAAGAAATATTCTCGAACCCTTATGGATTGTTTTTATGACCCCTTATCGAAGCCCTCGTTTTGGTCTTATGTGTAAAAAATTTGTATAGGAGGTGGGGTAAAATGAATTTATAAAAACAAAGAACAGTTTATCGAGTATTTTAATCGAGTTTGACAACATAATTAGACGTTTTAGATTTCATGGGCAGAGACACACTTCTTCAAAGCCGACAGTGCTTAGTATAAAAAGCTGCGGCTTTAGCCATCCGGGTGTTAGTATTCGTTAGTGTTATTCTTAGTCGTTATTCTATTCAGTTAGTCTTATTCTAGTACTCCACATATTCGACGTTAGCCATATTCCTATTGTTCGCTATTATTGTATATATTCTTTTAGATAAAGCACAGTTGTTTGTTACTGTTTTAGCTTATTATTCTTGTTAGTACGTAGACAGAAGTCACGTACATAACAACCCTAATCCCTTTAAATACGCCCATGCTTTAACCACCGAGAGTAAATAAATTTTAATGTATTTGAAATACGAATTTCATAAATATGTTGGATGGCCATATTTATTCTCACAAGTTCTATAGCTGCCGACCGCAGTTTTGGCAAGGCGGTTTTTTACACTATTTTATTTTGTATTTTTTTAGGTTGGAATATTTGAATATCTCAGGAAAATATTCTTTCGAAAAAGTGCTGAACCCCTTAATCGCTTTTATGTGTTTGTTAATAGGATGTGTGCACTCGCTGATATTCACTTACTTGCAGATTCACTCGCTGCAGAATCCTACCAATTAAGAATCCTACCGCTGCAGCATCCTACTAAATTGCACCTTATTTCAGGTAATATCTAGGCATAAGTTAGATGATAAATCTATAAATTAAAATTAATTACCAAGTTATTAAGGTGGTAATATTTCGTGTGATATTCTTTAATCCTTTCTAAAGCACAGTCTTCTCGGACTTATTTTTTTGATAATTTTTGTTTTTTTGTCTTCTCTTCTTCTTCCATTTATTTTTCTTTCCCTACTTTTTTCTATAGTTGAGTGACCACTGGTCAGCACCGGCTGGCACAAACTAAAATAACCAAACGCAAAAATTTATTTTATATATTTATTTCTATCCCGCTCACTGGCTTTTTTCTCCTTTTATTCTTTTCTCCATTTTTCTCACTTTTTACTTATCTACAAGAGAGAAGAAAAAAAGTAGTGGCAGTAAAAATGGCCAAGCCTGGTGCCAGCCGGACTGAGTGACCGACTTGGGCTGGCACCAAAACGTTAATGGATTTCCCATTTCTTCCGCAATGTGTGGTCCTTGTAATTTTTTTATTTTTAAAAACGTACACACACGCAAAAGTGTGTGTACTTTTTTCCCAAACCCGTTTAAGCGAAATAAAAAAGTAAAATAAATAAAGAAAAAAATAAAAATAATTTCCCGTTCCTTTCGCCGCGTGTGGTCCTAGTACAAATTTTTATTTTTTAAAGAAAGACACCAGCACCTTTACCATCACCGTCAATATGATGGATTTCTGTTGTATAGTCTTTATTGATACTGTCTTTGCACGGGATTGAAATGGTTTAATAAATCCTTCAGGGATTCCTTTAAAATATAATTCTTCAGCATTTCCTATCACATGGAGAATTCCACCACACGCGGCGGATGCAAATCTATTTAATACTGTCTTCTCAGATGCTTGGTGCGCAATTATAGAAATGCCAATACCTATTTAAAGTGTAAGTACACGTCTTAAATGGAGAAAACATATTTTTTAAAAAAATAAAAAATGAAAATAATTTCATAAAAATGGAGAAAACATATTTAAAAAAAAATAAAAAATGAGAATAATTTCATAAAAAATGAAAATATTATACACTTTAACAACTTTATTCATAATAATAATAACATATATACATTGTGAAAAATTTATAAGAATAAAACAAGTAACTTATGAAGACGATGTTAGTTTTATAATTTACAACTCAACAAGATCGAAGCTTATAATTGCGTTGGCAAATACAACTGGTCCTATTTTAAAGACAACAATTAATTTTGGAATGTTTTGGACTACATAATATGTACAGAATATGTTTTGTCCATTTAAGACGTGTACTTACACTTTAAATAGGTATTGGCATTTCTATAATTGCGCACCAAGCATCTGAGAAGACAGTATTAAATAGATTTGCATCCGCCGCGTGTGGTGGAATTCTCCATGTGATAGGAAATGCTGAAGAATTATATTTTAAAGGAATCCCTGAAGGATTTATTAAACCATTTCAATCCCGTGCAAAGACAGTATCAATAAAGACTATACAACAGAAATCCATCATATTGACGGTGATGGTAAAGATGCTGGTGTCTTTCTTTAAAAAATAAAAATTTGTACTAGGACCACACGCGGCGAAAGGAACGGGAAATTATTTTTATTTTTTTCTTTATTTATTTTATTTTTTAATTTCGCTTAAACGGGTTTGGGGAAAAAGTACACACACTTTTGCGTGTGTGTACGTTTTTAAAAATAAAAAAATTACAAGGACCACACATTTCGGAAGAAATGGGAAATCCATTAACGATTTTGGTGCCAGCCCAAGTCGGTCACTCAGTCCGGCTGGCACCAGGCTTGGCCATTTTTACTGACACTACTTTTTTTCTTCTCTCTTGTAGATAAGTAAAAAGTGAGACCCCCCTCCTATTTTGAGTCTCAGAGTTTTCCTTAAACGTAGAAAATAGTCAGAGATTATTTTCTTCTCCATGTCAATCATTTTTCTTTCTTCAAGCAAGCTAAGTGAAATGTGGTAAATGTAGAAACGAAATGAGTGAAATGTAAGTACAAAATGTGTGAAAAGGTAAAATAAACAAGCAAAATACTTGAAGAAGAAAAAAATTATTGACATGGAGAAGAAAATAATCTCTGAGCATTTTCTACGCATAAGGAAAATTCTGAGACTCAAAATAGGGGGTGTTATATCCATAAAGACCAGGTTTTTAAAATGTTTGGACATTTTTTGACTAAAATTTTGGCTATCCATTAAACTGAAAAACCCTCAGGACGAACCAGCTGTTTTTCTTAAGATAAATAATCATTTTAAAGTTTTTTTTATCTTTTCCCTTCAACTTTTTTTTATTTCAAGAACGTAAAAGTGAAGGTTTTTTCTTAACTTGAACAAAAACTTGAAAAAAATAACCTAAACTAACAAATGGCGGAAAGTCATGAGATTGTTAGATTACCGTATTTACTCTATTAAAATGTCACCCTCTATTTGAATGACACCTGTCATTGACATGGAGAAGAAAATAATCTCTGACCATTTTCTACGCATAAGGAAAACTCTGAAACTCAAAATAGAAGGGGATGACATATCCATAAAGTACCATGTTGGGTTAAAAGCTTTGTTTTTTTTAAAAGTTTTGGTTAAAAGCTTCGCAAGTTGCGTTAAAAGCTTGTCTTTAAAATAAGAAGAAGTACTCTTACGGAGATTTAAATAATAATAAATAAATAAACAATCAAATATAATATAACAAACAGGAAGAAAAATAAAGATTGGTTTTGAAAAAATGAAGAAGATAATTAAAATTTAAAAAGAATTTGCTTGTTACTTTAAAAAAAGGAAAAAAGGGGCAAACAAAAATTTGGTCTGAATGAAAATAATTTTAAAAAATTTATTTTTTTAAGGTGAATGGAAATAAGACTGGAATTATAAGTAGGAATTAAATTAAATAAAAGATAACAATAAACGATATTAAAAATGCCACACTGTGTCTTTTAATAAAATAAAAATGCCATTTTTATTTTTTTAATATCTTTTAATAAAATGCCACACTGTGTGGCCTATTAAGATTGTCGGAGGCGTCGGGTTGAATTTTATTTTAGGAGGGTTTGAACAAAAAAGTTAGGATCGGGGTTATTCGGAACTGGATCCAGCTAATATGTGCGTTCCTTTTTGTTTTCTTTACAGACGAAAACCGAAAAGCAGTGGCTTTTATTTTTTAAAACTTACACACACACAAACGAGTAGCGCCTTTTTTCTCAAATATAATATATAAATAAAATAAATATAATCAAATAATATAAATAATAAAATAGAATGAATATATAAATAATATGAGATATATAAATAATAAAAAATATATAAATAAAATAATATATAAATAATTATAAAAAAATAGAATAAATAAAGAAATAAAAATAATTTTTCATTCCTTCCGCCGCGTGTGGTCCTATTTTCTTTAAAAATTTTGTCAAGAAATTAACATAAGCAATAAAAATTTAACAATTATAGATGAATAGACCAAAAAATAATGATATTGTATTATTTAAACTCAAGGAGTTAGAGAAATTAAACACTATTGATATCAATACTATAGAACTGAATGTTTGGCCAGTACATACAACATTGCATGATGTAAAGAGCAACTTTTATGAGGTAAATTTTCTAACCCATGTATCAGAGATAAGAAAAGTGTTTAAAAATTTTTGACTTATTACGCTAATTATAAATATAGTTGTTCGATTTATAATAATATTTTTCAATTATTACAGGATGATAAGAATTATTAATTAAAATAAACTTGAATCAAGCTTATTATGTCTTAATCAAGTCTTTGATTTGTCTATAATATAAAATTCATCATTTGCTAGGCTAGTTGGCTGTCCATTTACTATGCAAATGATTAGAGATAAAATTAACAAATAATCTAACAATCTCATGACTTTCCGCCACTTGTTAGTACCTAGTAAACCTACCTATTAAAAATACTTTATGAATATTAATTTTCATTAATAGGTCCATATTTGCAGATATAATATATAAACAATGATTAAATTGTACTTTTTAACAATATTATTTATAATATTAACTACTTATGCGAATTGTGACAAATACAGAATCATCACACAAGTAAACTACAATGACAATGTTAGAGTTGTAATTTACGGCTCATTAAGAACTAGGCTTAAAATTGCGTTGGCAAATGCATTATAGGAAGAGCAATATACAACCGAAATTCATCACATAGACGGTAGTGGTAACGATGGCGGTGTTTTATACCGGGAAATGTAGTTAAATAAATGGATATGAATGACATTGTCAATAGAAAACGAAAAGAAGTGCTTTATAACGACAAATCTTCTATTTATGGAGTCGATACTGGAGGACGGTTAGAAGATATTCGAGATAAATCTACTTTGGAAAAAATCGTCAATTATCATAAAAAATATTACCATTTAAATAACATGGTAATCAATTTTAAATAATTAAATTTTACGGCCATTGCCCGAGTATTTCCTGAAATAACCCTAAAATTTAGTAGAGGTGGCATGCTCCGGCTAAGCTGTGGATCTCTGGACTAAGATTGGTGTAATCTTATAAAAAATGTAATCTTTATAAAAAAAAAATGTTATCACTGATACATAAAATGTTATCACTTAATTATCACTGATCTTTAGGTCATTATTATATCTGGAGATATTGATTACGAAAAAATTCTTCGAGTGATAGGAAGTGCTGAGGATTTATATCTTGAAAACATAAATAATGAACATAAACAACCGAAATTCATCACATAGACGGTAGTGGTAGCGATGGCGGTGTTTTTACCGGGAAATGCAGTTAAATGAAATGGATATGAATGACATTGTCAATAGAAAACGAAAACAAGTGCTTTATAACGACGAATCTTCTATTTATGGAGTCGATACTGGAGGACGTTTAGAAGATTTTCAAACTCGGGCACCGACAATAGACGATGAAACAATTGCGGAGGTTTCATCTGCATCCAATGACAATCTTGGTAAGTTTTAATCAAAGGACTTAAGAGTGATGTAAAGTTTTTAGGACCATCAATATAACACCCCTCTCTTAATCTTGTTTAGTCCAAAACAGGTTCAAGTTGTCTTGTTAAGTTCGATGCGAAATAATGACTTTTTTACATCAGTACGATTTGGAATAAAAAAATTTTATATTTCGGCAAGACCTGGTATCGGGAGCTGTCTAAATATAATCACGACTTGAAAATCTCAAACGCTATATTTGACCCCACAGGCGGAACAGATCCGACTCTACTCTAATTTTAGTCATAGGAAATCTAACTTTTCATTAATATATGAAATTCATATTTAAATTTCAGGTCTTGTTGAGCTTTCATGGATTGGCCTTCCATTTAGGCTTCGGCCTAACGTGCGGAGCTCCGGCCTAAGGTGGCGAGCTCCGACTGAGGTGTTGATCTCTGGCCTAAGGTGGGTGTAATCTTATATAAAATGTAATCTTTTATAAAATTAGCACTGATCTTTAGGCCATTATTATATCTGGAGATATTGATTACGAAAAAATTCTTCAAGTGATAGGAAGTGCTGAGGATTTATATCTTGAAAACATAAATAATGAATTTATTAAACCATTTCAAACCCGGGCACCGACAATAGACGATGAAACAATTTCGGAGGTTTCATCCTCATTCAAAGCTACCCACCTACGGTGGGAAGCTTCGGCCTAAGGTGCGGAGCTCCGGTTTAAGGTAACGAGCTCAAAATAGAAGGGGGTGACATATTCATAAAGTACCAAGTTGGGTTAAAAGCTTTGTTTTTTTAAAGTTTTGGTTAAAAGCTTCGCAAGTTGCGTTAAAAGCTTGTGCTTTAAAATAAAAAGAAGTACTCTTACGGAAATTTAAATAATAATAAATAAATAAACAATCAAATATAATATAACAAACAGGAAGAAAAATAAAGATTGGTTTTGAAAAATGAATTAGATAATTAAAATTTAAAAAGAATTTGCTTGTTACTTTAAAAAAAGGAAAAAAGGGGCAAACAAAAATTATTTGGTCTGAATGAAAATAATTTTAAAAAATTTATTTTTTAAGGTGAATGGAAATAAGACTGGAATTATAAGTAGGAATTAAATTAAATAAAAGATGTCAATAAACGATATTAAAAATGCCACACTGTCTTTTAATAAAATAAAAATGCCATTTTTATTTTTTTAATATCTTTTAATAAAATGCCACACTGTGTGGCATTTTATTAAAAGATATTAAAAAAATAAAAATGCCATTTTTATTTTATTAAAAGACACAGACACTAACGCTGAATATAATGAGAGGTGTGGGGATTGCATGCGTGGAGTTGGAATATATGGGAGAAAAATGGAATATATGGGAGAAAATGCTATATATTTTAAAAATATATTTTTGCTTCTCTTTATTTTCCCTAAAATTATGTCGCCAGTAAAGAAAGAATTGCAGGGTAGTGGTATTGGAAGTAGTGGCAGTTCAACCAGTAATGTTGCTTCTTCGAGTTATTCCCACCTACTGTGGGGCTTCCCACCTATGGTGGGAAGAAGCTCCTAAGGTGCGGAGTTCCGGTTTAAGGTGGCGAGCTTCGGCTAAGGTGTCCAAGGTTGATTGGTTACAACAAGAACTTTTCGTTTTAATTTGGAGAATAACCCTCAAGCTTTGATTTCTGACGCAATTATCAAACATCATGTATTGTTCAATGGTAACTCTGCAAATAAGGAAATACAAGATTGGGAATATCGTCTTGACGAGGTAGTTTATGTTAGATTCAAATTTTTTGAATTTTTGAAGTAAACAATCAATAAATTATAAAGAGTAAACTTTTATTAATGATTAAAAATTCTCTATCAGATTAATGGTAATAATGAACATAACATAAATAATGAACATAAACAACCGAAATTCATCGCATAGAAGGTAGTGGTAACGATGGCGGTGTTTTATACCGGGAAATGCAGTTAAATGAAATGGATATGAATGACATTGTCAATAGAAAACGAAAACAAGTGCTTTATAACGACGAATATTCTATTTATGGAGTCGATACTGGGAGACGTTTTGAAGATTTTCAAACCCGGGCACCGACAATAGACGATGAATAATAGGCACAGTCTATTATTTCATCATTTTTACCCAAACTTTCTAAATAATTTTTTGCCATCGGCCAAAAACCAAGGTCGATTGAACACTTTAAAAGCCCCTCCCATAACCCCCAAAATATTGTCTTCTCCAATTCATTCTCTAATAACAGCTTCAAATAAAAAGCCTTCTAACCCTTTCACAGCAACTGTTAATTTTAAATTGAAATAAAAACAAACCTTTATATTATTTATGAATATGTAGACAAAATTACAAAAATACTTATCTCAAGTTTTATTAACACAATTTTAATAGATCTTCAATAAAACACTTTATAATATACTTGTTTTTATTGACATGAAAAAAATTAAACAAATTGTTAATCAAAATATAAGAACATTCCGTTTTGATTGGGAGAATGACCCTCATGCTTTCATTTCTCAAACTATTATTAAACATCATAAGTTGTAAACATCATCAACAGAAATCCATCATATTGACGGTGATGGTAAAAACATCGATATTCGCGATATACAGTGGCGGAAATTTAGTTAAGAAAAAATTTTATTAGTAATATTTTTGAAAAAATTTTTTTCATACGTAAAGTTGGAATCCAAATCTTCATATAATTTTGTAGCTCTATTTATTCGCTATCATATGACCACTCATTTATTAAATAAGAGTTAATGATTAGGCAAGCAAAATACAATTTTCTAAAGAGTGTCAAAAATTGCGCGGAAATTTAGTTAAGAAAAAATATCAGACTTTTATTTTTCAAAGTTCCAACATTCGGAAAAATCCATAAAAATTTCAACAAATATATATAATAATATTATAGACAAATAAAAAAATTAGGCCCATATCTCTACTCCGTGTCAAGACTCGGGCACTTCAAAAACGTCTAAAATCAACGTAAAACGCAGGTAGGTCTTTTTAAAAAATATTTTGACCCCTTACAGGTAAAATAAAAATTTGATTTTAGGCTCATTCGAAAGCCCTTAAAATTTGCTACAAGATAGCCGAATCGAATTTTTCAGAAAAAAATTTTTTAGAGAGATACGGACTGCTAATTCAACGAAACAACGAAATACGCTTAAATTACCCCATAAAATGGACTTTACTACTGCTTCTACTGCTTCGTACTGCTTCGTCAAAATCATTCAAAATACTCGATAAACTGCTCATTATTTTTATAAATTTATTTTATCCCGCCTCCTATAAAAATTTTTACACATATGACCAAAACGAGGTCTTTCGATAAGGGGTCGAAAATATTTCTTGAAGTATTGTACCCCGATTTTCTGTTTATTTTTGAGATTTGATATTTCGATTAAGAAAGATGCTACAGACTTCGTTCTTTATACTTTTCTACTCAGTATCGATGTAATTGTTAATAGGAATTTTTATAGAATTTATGGTAGAACGAAAATTGATACTTTTAATTTTAAATAGTTTGAGTTAAGACCTTTCTTTGGGCACCTTCAAATCTTTGTAAAAGTGAGTTTATTATTATACCTCTATCTTTTTTTATTTTTATTGTTTTGTTTTTTATTCCTTTACCTCTCTACTGCGATTTTTATGTATTTATTTTTAAAAAATAATGATAAATCTATCTTAATTTTTTAAAATTGTCGGGGACTATATGATTTTTATTTTTTTGCCAAATTTAAATTCGAGTTTAATGGGAAAAAATATTTTTATACAAGTTAGGCTTTGTTAATTACAAAAAATTACCAAAAATTTGATAGGTACTTTTCCGTTCTAGGGCCAAAAAATTGAGTGCCACCGACTTTGATAAGCTATAACTTTTTCGTATTGATCAAATTTAAATAATCTTATATCTTTGAAAGAAAATATTGACTATTTTGCATTTTTAGAGCATTTTAAATGAATTTATATTTAAATAAAGTTTGGTTTTTGACCATTTCGAGCCCATATAATTTACAATTACTTAGCTCGGAAAGCTCTAGAATGACATATATTTTGTCACTATTTAGGATACCGTATATGCTCGAATAATTACTCTCTCAAATAGTTGCCCCTCTTATTATCCCTTCCAGCGAAAGGTTTTCTTAAATAGCTACTTAAGTGAGATAAAAGTGCAAATTTTTATTCTCTTTTTCTAGGGTTCAGCGGTACCGGTATTCCGAGAAAAAAACGGTATCGGTATTTCGATTGATGATACCGATCCCGATACCGGTACCGACTCGGGATCGGGATTAGCCTAAATCGGTATCGGGATTTGAGTTATTGATACCGATACCGGTACCGATACCGACTCGGGATCGGGATTTAAAAATCGGTATCGGTATTTCCTAAAAAATTTTTTATTAATTATAATCTTTAATAAATAAATTCATTCTGCATTTTGAAAAAGGTTTTAATCAGTAGTAAAATGATAAATTAGCACTATAAAGCTATTTTCGAGACAAAAACATCTCAGGAGCCAATAGAAGACCTTCCAAATTCATCGATATCCACTTTAATCCTCGATATCATCTTGATCTAAATTTATACTCCAAATTCAACTTTATACCTCAAATCATCTTTGGGAATTAGGAGGGATATCGGTAGACTTTTTGGGTGTACTAGGGATACCTCCGATAATCGACTGATATCCTTCAATATGGGGAAACTTTTTAATTAGGCTTCATTCGTTAACAAAACACCTGTTTATTAATAAACATTACTTAATTTTTATGCAAAAATTTTATTCACCGAAGGCGCCAAAATCTATTATTTCCATTCCTTGCGCCGCAGGCGAAAATTTTGTGCATTTTGATGTCCAAGGACAATATTTCTACCTAAGATTGGTCTATTTTTCAACCCGAACCCCCTATTTGTGAATTTTTCAAACCCCGACCCGAATCCCTCTTCTACCATCAAATCCCTTTCTGCGCCGCAGGCGAAAATTTTGAGAATTTTGGAGGACCCATTGTCAGATTTCTTCCATTTTTTGCGCCGCAGGCGAAAATTTTGAAAAATATGGAATAAAATAGTCAATAAAAGTAGTAAAAATAAATATTTACAAAATCGGTATTTTGTCGGTATCCAACGCTAATCCCGATACCGATACCGGCCTCGGTATCGGTATCAGAAAAAACGGTATCGGGATTTAGCATTCGGTATCGGTATCAGTAAAATCGGTATCGGTATTCAAAGAGACCGGTATAATACCGCCCGATACCGGTCGGGATCCCGATACCGCTGAACCCTACTCTTTTCAAAGCCAAAAAAAATTTTTTTTGTTCTCTAATTTTTAAACTAGTAGAAAAAATCTTTTTTCACGTGAGGATTTATGTATTTAATAGATATACACTTTTATATTGACATTTTTATATATCTCTCCAGCCGTTTTATAAATAAAAAGCTAGTCACATGAAATAAAAAAAAGAAAAGAACAAGCAGCTGTAAAAAGTGCGTTCCTCTTATTTTTTGTCTGAAATTTTTTTTTAAATTTTTCTTTCCAGTTTTTAATTTCAATTTTGAAGAATGCTTTTATTTTAAATTTTATTCCTTTGTTCAAATTTATGAGATTAAAATTTAATTTTGAAAAAAGACGGTAAGAATAGGAGGACAACTTACAGAATCAGTGAAAAGAGACAATTCACCGAAATTTATTTAGTTGTGTTATTGTGCTAAAAGTTTGACTATTTTTGGGGCCAAAACTTAAATTACAAGAATGGAAGTGGGGGTTATTTTGAATATTTTTTCGTTTCTATGTGGAATTCCCTTTCGCGGGGGAAAGACCAAGGTAGGACAACCTTGTACCTTTAGTCGGTGAATTGTCTTTTTAGCCGGTGAATTGTCTTTTTAGTAGGTGAATTGTCTTTTTAGTTGGTGAATTGTCTTTTTAGTCGGTGAATTGTCTTTTTAGTCGGTGAATTGTCTTTTTAGCCTCGAATTGTCTCTTTTCGGTGAATTAGTCGGTGAATTGTCTTTTCGGTGAATTTTCTCTGTGAATAGTCCCATTTTCGGCATAATCATGAACACTAAAATACGACCTATTTTTTTTATTTATTTTTCTTTTTTGTGTTCTCTCTCGAAATGATACCAATAAATAAATGCATGTGTTTATGGGGTGTTGACATGTGACCTTTAATATTGATTCAAGCGAAAACGTAAAAACACTAAAAGGAAGCCTTTTGGAGGGTGGTCTTTAAAGTAAAAAAAAAGGAAAGAAAAAAAATTCTTTGACTGTCGATCATTTTATATATGTTTTGCCCCATTTTTCTCTAATCAGTTGTTGATCAATTTTTTATTTTTTTATTGTTTACCGTGTTTGTTTATTAGTCATTTATTTTTGTTTATCTCCTTTTACCCCTTCGAATATTTCCACAGAAAAATTTTTTTCTTGTTGTGTGTGCATTTTATTTTCAATTTTAGGGTTGCTGGCCCGGTTCGGTAGATCGAATCGGGCATCAATTCTGCCCCGTAATAGGCTCGACCGGTCCGGCCCGAAAAAATGAGGCCCGAAAAAATGACTCGAACGTCGGCCCGGTTCAAAAACGGCAACCCTAATTCTAATCAAATTATTTTTTTTCAATTTTTAAAAGTTTTAAATTTAACTTTTTACTCGTCTTTTCTGGTTTTTTTGCTTAGAAGCGATGGCCTCATTTTAAAGAAAATACCTATTTATTTTTTAGTTTCCTCTTCGACAAAATAAAAAATTTTCCGCACTGTGACATTTTTGAAGTTGATGTTTTGAAATATTTCTAAGATTAAAAATCGAAATGTCTAATTTTTTTGTATTTAAGCCTTAAGGGGCAGATTGTCTTATTTATGATTTTTTTCTTTTTTAATTAACCAAAGCTAACCTGAAATTCTAATCCCTTAAGCTCGGAAAGGTTATCCAGTAGAATGTTTATCCCATCTAAAGGTCGGCAAAATCGCATTCCCGGGATCCCGGAACGGGATTTTTTCAACATTTTGTAGGGATGGGATCCCGCGTGATTAATCCCGTAAATCCTGGTAATCCCATTGACGCTAAAAAGGGACGGGATCTCGTAGAATCCCGTACGGGGTCCCGTGCCGAGCTCAGTCCCAACCAATTTTTAAACGCCAATTTTCAGACTTACCTTTTTTACTATTTAAGTAGATCAAAAATTAGTTTCTTAAATTCATTATTAGAAGTCTCTCAATATTCTCTCCCTCTTGCTGTCAAAACATTCAAAATGCGTAATCGTGTGGGTCTACTTACAACGTCTGCTACAGCTTCAATAAATGTAAATAAATTCCTCCCTCGCTCTATGGGCACTATCAGCAAAAATGCATCTTCCAAGAAGGATTTTGGCGCTCCGTGGCTTCAGCAACGGCAATTAGTTGGTGCCTTAAATCAGGTTAAACGATTGCTTTTTGCCTTCTGTTTAGTTGGTCCTTGGGTTATTCGACTTGGTCGAAAACCTTGAAGTCGGGGTTTTTTTGGGCTTTGAAGGCTTGCGAGACAGTTGTCCCAGTCTAGAATAAACTTAACCTCGTAAGAATCGGAGACTGTATGGGGGACCACCCAACCCCGATTTTTCTCGGACTTCGATTTTCATGTTGGAGGGGATTTGCCTTGTGTTTAGTTGGTCCTTGGGTTATTTGACTTGGTGGGTCGGTCCTTTAGTCAAAAACTTGGGGTCGGGGTTTTTGGGCTTTGAAGGCTTGCGGGATGTAGGTCTCAGTCTAGCTCTAGCTTCTAAGATTCGGGAACTGTATGGGGGACCACCCAATCCCTATTTTTCCCGGACTCTGATTTTGGGAAGGGGGTGGGGGTAAAAAATGGAAAAACCTCTCCTCAGGGTGATACCAAAGGAATTAGAAGGTAATTCAATCAAATTTTTAGCAGTTCCACTCTTCTGCCAATTTGCTAAAAGATGATGACAACAACAAAGGAAATAGTGGAGATGGCTTTGTTTTGTTGGATGGGGATAATCTTGGAGGAATGTTTGCTTCTGAATTGCCACCAAAGTCTGCCAGAGGAGGATTGCCAAAATGTACAAAATGTGGAAGGCCTTTGAGAAGTTTGAGGAATACAGTCAATAGTTTTGTTTTAAGTTTTTTATTTAGGGGATTGGGATCCTAATATTTGGGTTGAGGTCAAGGCCGACAAATAAGGAGCAGATAAGGCCACGGATCTTTTTGGGGTATGATTGGGGCTGAGGATTTCTAGAGTTGTGTTTCCTTTGATGATCTTGTATTTAGGTATTCTCGTGGCAGGCTCGAGGATTGCGTCGGATTAGGTTGAGAAAAGTGGGGGGCTTCAGGTCGGGTCTTTGTTCATTTCTCGGTCGGGCTCATTTGGGTAAAACAGTCCGCTTTGTTTTCGGGTAGCCGAACCATCTCATATTAAACTAGTGGGTTCAAGTTTGGGTTAATTTTAATCTCCTTGGTATAGTGATTTTCTTGGGCATGGTTTCCTGTCAATAGGTTTCTCGTTCGGGACCATGTGAGTAAAACAGTCCGCTTTGTGTTTTGGGTAGCCTGTTAAGCTGTTGGGTCTAAGTTTAGGTTCATTTTAAAATTTCCTTTTTCTTGGTCTAGAGAACTGAGGGGTTTTTTCCATTATAGTCCAGGGCAAGGGCGTAACTAGGGTGTCGATTTATGTGGGGGCTAAAATAGGGTAGAAGCTCCCCTGGCTGCGCACTTGTACTAGAGTCTAAAAATTAATCTAACCTTTTTTTAAGTCAACAACAATCTATATGAATGTACAGATTGCAATATCTTCTATAGCCGTAGAGTCGGAGGTGGTGGTTCTTCTGCAGATCAAACCTATCAAAGCTTGTTGCGATCTCTTCAATCTTTTGGCCCTCCTCAAACACCAAAAGAGATCACTGCGTACCTAGACAATTTTGTTGTTGGCCAGGATGCGGCGAAGAGGGCGCTTTCTTTGGGAGTCTACGAACATTACATGTATTTTTTGATTTTAAAAATTTTTGAAAAATTTTTTTAAAGTCGTGTTTGGTCAAATGAACAGCTTCAATATGTTTCTTCTCGAAAACAGACTACAGAAATGCAACAATCTACTGCTGCATTTCAACATGGCTTGATTAGTAGACAAAACTCTAATATTGCACATCTTCAAACTTCGTTCAGCCCAGACGGTTTTTTTTTCTTGTTTTTGATGGGGAATTGTGCGTAGATAGGGGAGAAATGGATGTATAGATAAAGGATTGGGAAGTTTGGGCTTGAGATAAAAAAATGTTTTTTGATGGGGAGTAGGGTTTGAGGTTTTGAGTCGGGCGCACGTTCGAGTCATTTTTTCCGGGCTGCCCGACCGAGTCTTTTTCGGACCAAAATTCAATGCCCAATTCGATTTTAAGGGCCGGATTGGGCCCTTACCCTAATTGGGAGGCAATCAGATTTACCTGTGTTTTTTCTGAGGCACTCATTAACATTGGATAGCTTATATTTCTGACGATTCATTTATCCAAAACATTTTTTTGTTTAGTTATGGTTCGTTTCCAAGGAGCATCGCAAGGACGGTCAATGTCTCAACCACCATATTCAAAAAGTAAAAGTAAAGTTTATTTTTCAAACAATTTTATAAAAAAATTTTTTAAAGAAAAGAATGTTTCTTCATTCACCAATTTGGCTGGAATTACTAAAGAAGATCAAATTCATCTAGATAAAGCTAACATAATGCTTCTTGGACCGTCTGGTGTTGGTATGATTTTACACGTTATTTGTAGTAAAAAAATTTTTTTTCTCTAAGGGAAAACCTATATTGTGAAAGTTCTTGCCAAAATTTTGGATGTTCCTTTGGCTCATTGTGATTGGTATATTTTTATTTAAAAATTGGATATATTTTTTAAGTCTTCTCTTGACTCTGTCTGAAATCCTACTGATAGATCCTATTGATGCATAGGAATTTGATTTATTAAGAAGCAGATCGGACCATGTCGGCTTCCTCATATTCTGTCAATAAGGTCCAGGGCTGGGACATTTTCCTCAGATTTCCGATTTTTTAACCCTGCTGACATAAGTTATGGGGACTTTCTGAGTTATAGTGGCCTTCAAGTTGACCCTTCTGAGTTATCCGCTTTTTTGACCTTTGACATGAGTTATGAGGAGGAGAGCCCATTTCTTTATAACTTACGTTTTGTCAATGAGGCTGCATTGGCAAAACGGGGGTTCTTATTGTTAACCTCTTATTTGTTGAATATGGGTTTTTCAAAATAGAGGGAACACGGACCAAGACATGATTTCTGCTTGAGTTTTATTGCCATTTTCTGCTTTAAATCTCTTTAAATTATTTCTTTTTTTTAGCACTTCAATGACCCAAGCAGGATATGTAGGAGAAGATGTTGAATCAGTATTGCAAAAATTATTGCAAGAAGCAGATGGTGATGTAAATAGAGCACAAAGAGGAATTGTATTTTTGGATGAAGTTGACAAAATTGCAGCAACTCGTGATGTTGCTAGTCATGCATATCGAGATGTTAGTGGTGAAGGTGTTCAACATGCAATGCTGAAAATGGTTGAAGGTTTTTGGTTTTTAGAAAAAAAAATTTTTTTGGGACTTTTCCGTTAATCGACCGCAAACTGAGTGAGTACCAGCAGACTTTGAACAGCTATAACTTTTTAATGTTTGCTCTACTACAATTGAATTTCATATCATTCGGAAGCCCTCAATAAGCTCTATCTTTTACCTATGGATCAGCTTTGATCACTCATAAAAAAGTTATAACACGCTAATAGTGTAAAACAACGATTTCTTGCACTTATTGACTTGTGACTTTTTTATGAGTGATCAGAGCTGATCCATACATTTGTTAAAAGATAGAGCTTATTGAGGGCTTCCGAATGATATGAAATTCGTTTGTATTAGAGCAAGCATTAACAAGTTATAACTGTTCAAAGTCGGCTGTTACTTAGTTTGCGGTCGATTAACGGAAAAGTACCAAAAAATTTTTTTTTGAATTTTTTGGAATTTTTTTCTTCAGGTTCTGTGATATCTGTCAAAAATGGTCGGAAAGGTCAACAGGTTTAATACTTTTTTGATATTTTTCCCAAATAATTTTTTTGTTTTTTGAGGACACCGTTCCAATGGATACTACCGATATTCTCTTCATTGCTTCTGGCGCATTTACCGGACTTGAGAAGTTGATAAGCAGGCGACTAGACAAACATATGCTTGGATTTGGTATTTTTTTTAGAGGAAAGTGGCTTGAGAAAAAAATTTATTTTTGTAAAGGAACCCCTCCACCAGTCAATACAATAACTAAAGACGATGATCAACAACTTGAACTTGCCAATGAAAAACGTGATCGTTTGTTAAAACAAGTTCAGGCTGATGACTTGACGAGTAAATTTTTAATTAAGGTTTTTAAATGATTTTTTTTCTTTTTTAGAGTTTGGAATTATCCCAGAATTGGTTGGCAGATTCCCAATTAGAGTACCATTCACCAGTCTCGATAAAGAAAGTTTAAAACGTGTATTAACTGAGCCAAAGAATTCAATGCTTGCCCAAGAACAAACTTTCTTCAAAATGCATGGGGTAAGTAAATATTTTTGGGGATCATTCATAAGTTGGACAATGTAATATCTGGGTGTTTGTTGAGTAGGGCAGCTTATAATCTCTCTCTTTAACTTAAGAGGGGAATAGAAGCGGACCATCTTTCATGATTTTTCAGAAAAGAAAAAGACTAATACTTTGGATGGTTATAATTGGGCCCAAACTCACATCAGTTTCCAATGAAAGTCTGGGGTTCTCTTTTGAATGATACCAAAAACCATTCGATAGCTTATGGTCCCATGTTAGCTTGAAAACTAGGGAGTAAACGAAAGTCGACGGTTAGAGTGAGGCGTCCCATAATTTACCCTGAATTAATTCTTAAGATTTAATTTCTAATTTTTCAGGTCAAATTAGAGATTACTGATGATGCATTAGACGAAATGGCCCAAATGGCATTAAAAGGCCGAGTTGGGGCACGTGCCCTAATGTCCATTCTATATAATGTCTTGTGGGAAGCAAAATATAATTTGCCTGGTTCTGATTATGATACAGGTTTTTTGGGGGTTTTTTGACCCAAAGTAAAAAATTTTTTCTTTCTAAAGTTCAAATCACTGGTTCAGCAGTTCGCGGTGAAGGACCACCATACGAGGTAACACATAAAGAAGCATCGACAGCAGCAACAGGTTCAGCGTCTAATAACACAGCAGCAGCAGAATATTCAAACTCACAACGGCAGCATCAACAACATCAGGTTTTGTCATCACCGGCACAGATTGCTGTTTAAAAAGTTTTCATCAAAAAATTCTAGGAAGGAAAAATTGTTCGAGGAATTGGTGGTGGTGGTGAACATAATAATAAAACTATTGGATGAGAGAAGAGAAAACTATGTGAATAATAAAAAACTCGAACAACAACAACGAAGGATGCGGCTCGTAAAAATTAAATATAAATGATTTTTTTGGGTAAGAATTTTTGTGTATAGATATTTTTTGGGTGTTTTTTGTACCTCTATACATATACACGTATGGTGTGCCACAAGCTTGTCTCCCTCTCTCCTTTTTTTCGTAATTTGGGATTTGTGGAATAAGCTTTAAACGTAATTTGGGATTTTTTAGAATTTAACAGCAAATTTTTTGTACAAAAATTTTTTGGAGGACGAAAAGGGTAGAAGTGACATTTGATCCCAAAGTTCAAAATTTTTTTAACTACACAAAAAAAATTATTCCACAATTCTTAAATAAATTTAAAATATTATCAAAAGACTGATAGGAAAGTCGGGGGATTTTTGTCAACGTTTTTGGGCCTTTTTGAAAAATTTTTTTTGATCCTCACGAATTTTCCTTGTTAGTCATATTTTAGAAAAACTGCCTCCAAATGTGTAAATATATAATAAAGTGCAGTTTCAAAATTATAAAAGCAAGCATTTTTTTGGTTTTACCTTTTACGGTTTACCTTTTCCCGGTTTTTTGAAGCAACCGGGAACGGGAATTCCTGGTTTTCCCGGTCCGAGTCCCTCCCGGTCAACTTTCAGAACCCCTTTCCCGGACCCGGTTATTTTTATACCTGGAAAAATACTAGCAGCGTATTGTAAAATTTTCTCAAAATTTTTGCCTGCGGCGCTGAAAATGGATGAACAACATTCAAAAAAGGAGTTAAAATCGCAACATTTCAGCTCGTCGGAGTGCATCGAACCATAACATTATGTCCCGGATTCGATTTCAACAAAGTTACAGCTCGCCAATACATTGGCCTTGCGGTACGTCGACTCCCCAATAATTAAAGACTAAAGAAAAGAAATTGTTCTTGTATAATATGTAGAGTTAAAATTAAAAAAGAACCTGTTTCGATGCAACAGTCTTGTTTTTAATCGTTTCCTCATAGACGACAAGTTGTTCGGCCTGTTCATTCTTCTCTTTTTTCAGCTCCGCATTTTCAACCCGCAAATTCTCCAACTCATCGTTAACCTCAGAAGTTGAAGATGACACTAATATGATTTAAACAACAGAATAAAAAGTAAAAACAAAACCTTTGACTGCTTCCTCCATTTGTTTAACAACCACAAAATCACCACTAGCTTCATCATCTTCAGAAACATGAACCTCCTTATTATCAGTTTCCTTCTTTGGACTTTGCCTTTTAGAATGATTACGCCTCCCTTTTACCTTGCCTTTTTCTGCAACCAAAGGTTTAGCCATATCATTTCCATAAACCTATAATTTTATTTAAATATTAAATCATAAGGATTAATATATTACCTCTTCAAATGTTGTTTCTCGCGTTAATAATTTATAAATAGTAAAGCATGATCCAATAACGATAGCAACAACAGCAACCAAACCTCCGATTGTAATAATATCCATTTTTCACTAGAAAAAAATTATACGTAAAAAAGAAATAGAAAAGTACGACTGATAATGCTCAAAGGACTGATAATTTTGACTGATTGTAAGTCAGACAAACACTTCATCATATATTTGACAAAATAAGTTTTGGTAATTCGTTTGATGACATTACGACATTTTAATTTGAAACGGCCAGTTTGTCGCGAGTCGGAAGTTCCAGTTGAGTCCCTCTGGAAAATTTGAACCTCATTGGAATTAAATTTATTTTTACCAGAATATTCGACAGAAACAAACTTTCTTTATTTAATTTTGAAGATAATGATAAGATTTATTCTGATTCAGAATCGTGCAGGTTTATTTTGATAACTAAAACATTTTTTGATCCAATTTTTATATTATTTAGGAAAAACTAGGCTAGCGAAATGGTACATGCATTTTGATGATGACGAAAAGCAAAAATTGATTGAAGAAGTACATGCAGTAGTTACCGTTCGTGATGCAAAGCACACAAATTTTGTTGAGGTTTTTATTTGACAAAATTTTTTTATGTCTAAAAAAGGGTACTTTCACGTTATCCCTATAGACGCTGACTTTTTTGCAGACACATTTATGTACGGAATAGTCAGACTTTCCTACTCAATTTCACTCTATTTTCCTGGGCATCATTCAGTGAGATAATTCTGTGCATATAAATGTGTCTGCAAAAAAAGTCCGAAAATTTGTAGGGATAGTGGAAAATTACCAAACAAAATTCTTTTTAGTTTCGCAATTTCAAAATTGTTTATCGGAGGTATGCCGGACTTTATTTTTGTATTTGTGTTGACATAATGGACAACAATTTGTATTACCTCGAAGCAATACACAATTTTGTGGAGGTTTGATTTAAGAGATTTTGATAAACAAAATTTAAAAAAAATTTCAGGTCCTTAATGAGTCTACAAATTTTCGGACTTTTTTTGCAGACACATTTATATGCACAGAATTATCTCACTGAATGATGCCCAGGAAAATAGAGTGAAATTGAGTAGGAAAGTCTGACTATTCCGTACATAAATGTGTCTGCAAAAAAGTCAGCGTCTATAGGGATAACGTGAAAGTACCCTTTTTTAGACATAAAAAAATTTTGTCAAATAAAAACCTCAACAAAATTTGTGTGCTTTGCATCACGAACGGTAACTACTGCATGTACTTCTTCAATCAATTTTTGCTTTTCGTCATCATCAAAATGCATGTACCATTTCGCTAGCCTAGTTTTTCCTAAATAATATAAAAATTGGATCAAAAAATGTTTTAGTTATCAAAATAAACCTGCACGATTCTGAATCAGAATAAATCTTATCATTATCTTCAAAATTAAATAAAGAAAGTTTGTTTCTGTCGAATATTCTGGTAAAAATAAATTTAATTCCAATGAGGTTCAAATTTTCCAGAGGGACTCAACTGGAACTTCCGACTCGCGACAAACTGGCCGTTTCAAATTAAAATGTCGTAATGTCATCAAACGAATTACCAAAACTTATTTTGTCAAATATATGATGAAGTGTTTGTCTGACTTACAATCAGTCAAAATTATCAGTCCTTTGAGCATTATCAGTCGTACTTTTCTATTTCTTTTTTACGTATAATTTTTTTCTAGTGAAAAATGGATATTATTACAATCGGAGGTTTGGTTGCTGTTGTTGCTATCGTTATTGGATCATGCTTTACTATTTATAAATTATTAACGCGAGAAACAACATTTGAAGAGGTAATATATTAATCCTTATGATTTAATATTTAAATAAAATTATAGGTTTATGGAAATGATATGGCTAAACCTTTGGTTGCAGAAAAAGGCAAGGTAAAAGGGAGGCGTAATCATTCTAAAAGGCAAAGTCCAAAGAAGGAAACTGATAATAAGGAGGTTCATGTTTCTGAAGATGATGAAGCTAGTGGTGATTTTGTGGTTGTTAAACAAATGGAGGAAGCAGTCAAAGGTTTTGTTTTTACTTTTTATTCTGTTGTTTAAATCATATTAGTGTCATCTTCAACTTCTGAGGTTAACGATGAGTTGGAGAATTTGCGGGTTGAAAATGCGGAGCTGAAAAAAGAGAAGAATGAACAGGCCGAACAACTTGTCGTCTATGAGGAAACGATTAAAAACAAGACTGTTGCATCGAAACAGGTTCTTTTTTAATTTTAACTCTACATATTATACAAGAACAATTTCTTTTCTTTAGTCTTTAATTATTGGGGAGTCGACGTACCGCAAGGCCAATGTATTGGCGAGCTGTAACTTTGTTGAAATCGAATCCGGGACATAATGTTATGGTTCGATGCACTCCGACGAGCTGAAATCATAACTGCGCGTCATGGATTCGTGATCTTCAACCATGTTAAGCTCACAAAAGCGGTACATTGGCCTCGCGATACATTGGGGTTTGCTATTTTTGTTTATTTATACTTACACTTAAGATGGATGATGAAAATAAGAAACTGCGTTCTAAAAACGATCAATTCTCCGCACAATTAGAAAAACAGCTTAGGGAGTTGGAACAATTGGGCGCTGAGAATGCTCAATTGAAACGAGAGAAGAACGAGCAAGACGAACGTCATGTCATCTTTGAACAAACTGTGAAGAACAAGCTTATTGAGACTCACCAGGTTTGTTTTTCTTTTTTTTTTCTTTGATTTAATTGTTTTTAGTTGGGTGATGAAAACAAAAAGTTACGTTTGAAATGTGAACAATTTTGTGAGCAATTGGAAAAGAAGAAAACAGAGATTACTAAGTTTTGCGAAGATCGCGACATGGCTATGAAAGAGGTGCTGAAACTTCGTGAAGAGCGTGACCTTGCAAAAACTTTTATGGAGAAAGCAGCTGCCGACATTCATTCAAAAGATATTATGATTCGGAATATTGAGACTAACTTTGAACATCAACGTCAAGCTCTTCAAATTGAATTCAATGTTAGCTTTTTGTTTTGATATAAAATCTGGTATTTATTGGTTATCCCAGACCATTTTTTGCGGGCATATATTTGTTGTTTCACAAATATAAAACAGATATTACCCCAACTCCCAATATCTCCCCTAAATGTCCACAAAAACTTACGCAAATACTTATATTGAATAGAGAAAAGTTATGTATGGGCGTTCTGATCATTATGATTATTACTAAATATTTCGCAAAAATTGGTCTGACAAGGGAACATTTCGAACTGTGAGTAAAAAGTTCGAAATAAAAGTTATACCATCGTGTAGAGCATCGTCGAAAACCTTTATGGTTTCCGGCTTTTTCGGCTCCGACCCCCATTTCGAAAAGTTATAGGTCTTCAAAGTTTTCGTTTTTTGGAGCGGTTGAGTCGCCCTCATAAAGAGAGAATTTTTTTTTATTAGGAGAGAAATAAGACTCCCATCCTCCTTTTTTCCTTTCCTTTTCTTTTCCAATATTAGTTAAAGAAAGAGAAAAGGAGGAGAGAAAAGAAAAGGAAAAGAGGCATCTCTGCCTTGCAGCTAATGTCAATTAAAAAGGAACGAGGAGATGGCAGACATGCCTCTTTTCCTTTTCTTTCCTCTCCTCTTTTTCTCTTTCTTTAACCGACATGGGAAAAGAAGAAGAAAGGAAAAATGGAGAAAAGGAGTCTCATTTTTCTCTTTGGTAAGACAAATAATAAGAAAAGTGAGGGCGACTCAACCGCTCCAAAAAACGAAAACTTTGAAGACCTATAACTTTTCGAAATGGGGGTCGGAGCCGAAAAAGCCGGAAACCATAAAGGTTTTCGACGATGCTCTACACGATGGAATAACTTTTATTTCGAACTTTTTACTCACAGTTCGAAATGTTCCCTTGTGAGATACCCCAAAAATACTTAAAATTTATGTCAATTTTTTAAAAGAATGAACGTGGTCATTTTAAAAACGTGGAGCAAGAATGGTTAAATGCTAATGGACAATTAGCCAAAGAACTTACTAATGCTAATGATTTTGTTCGGGAGCTTGAGTATAAGAAATCACAAATTGAGCAGAAACTCGTTGATGAGCAGGTTTTTATTTTCTAAAAAAATTTATTACAAATATTTTAGAAAATTCGAAGCGATGCATATACGCAAATTGAGAAATTAAAAGTCGAGATGAGCCATGCTTCTGAATTGTATAATAAGCTTCAAGCGAAATTTGAAGCTGTTCAGGCTGAAAATGAAAAATTAGTTTCTGTCAATGCTGAATTAAAGAAGGAGGCCACTAATTTCCAATCTCAAAACAAAGCTATGAGTCAATCATCTGTTGAATTGGATCAATTCAAGGTATATGATTTATTTAGACAATTTATGATAAAATAAGTTTAGGGTACAATTGCGGAATTGAATACAAAGCTGGATCAACAACGTTCTCGTAATCAAGAGTTGAGAGATGCTAATTATAAGCTGATGGATACTGTGAAGGTTTCTAATTAGTGTGATGAATATTTTACTATATTATAATTTAGCTCCTCCAATCTTCCAAATCGCTTGTTAATGGTACGCCTCCCATTACCAATGGAAACATTTCCGGTACTCATGTCGAACAAGATTCTGCGGTCGTTGAAAAGCTCGTCTTAGAAAACAAACAATTCAAGTCAACATTGGATTCATTGGTATTATTACTTTATTATTATTTATCTAAATTTTTAATTGAGTTAAGTTTTTATGTCCCTTTTTTAGGCAATGAGTATTTATGGTAGACTTATTTGGGGTGTCCTCTGATCCACTTACTGGGAAGTCCTCTTACTGATTTGGATGGGTCCTCTTATTTTCTTCATTATAATTTTTGTTTATCTTGTATTTATTAGATAATTTGTAAATTAAGAATAAGCAACTGGAAGAGGTTTCAAAGATTGCGTTGGAGGTTGAAATTGATAGAGATGCTAAGGTTGCACAAATCGAGAAAATGTTAAATGAAGCAAAATCGTAGTGTACGTAATATCTAATTTCTTTTCTTTTTAATTATTACGGTTAATGAGGGTGATGCGACTTTTGCGGCGCGTACACTTGCGGCTCAGACATTTGCGGCCCAGACACTTGCGGCTCGCCCCTATTTTGACACTTGCGGTCCCGACACTTGCGGCTAAGAAATTTTCGGCGCAGACATTTGCGGCTATCAACTTGAGGCCCAGACACTTGCGGCCCAGACTATTGCGGTTTTGCCATTTGAGGCTCACCCCTATTGTGACACTTGCGGCCCGACATTTGCGGCCTCAACATTTGCGGCCCCGACATTTGCGGCGATGATTAAAAAATTTACTAAATTAAAATATTATCAGAATTAAAGTATTATAAACCGGACCGGATCCGGTGGTCCGGAATCCGGGTATTTTGATAAAACCTGTATTTCCCGGATTTTTATCAGGAAAATTCGATCCTGGTCGAACAAAATACCCGGATTCGGTCCAGGTCCGGTATAAAAAATAATCAAAATCACAAAATTTCGTAAAAATAAAAAAATTGCAAAAAATTTTTACAAAAATTCATGTCATTAGGAGTGTATTTTTATTTCGTTTCGTCCGAAAGTTTATTTTATTTTGCTCCGAAACGAAACGAAATGGATAAAAGGGCACGAAATAGCGAGGCGAAATGAAACGAAATTTCGGTTATCTCTGGTCCGGAAACTTGGAGAATAAACTACATAGTATGTATTTTTTAAAAACTTGGAGAAATAAACTTGAATTGTTTGTTTTCTAAGACGAGCTTTTCAACGACCGCAGAATCTTGTTCGACATGAGTACCGGAAATGTTTCCATTGGTAATGGGAGGCGTACCATTAACAAGCGATTTGGAAGATTGGAGGAGCTAAATTATAATATAGTAAAATATTCATCACACTAATTAGAAACCTTCACAGTATCCATCAGCTTATAATTAGCATCTCTCAACTCTTGATTACGAGAACGTTGTTGATCCAGCTTTGTATTCAATTCCGCAATTGTACCCTAAACTTATTTTATCATAAATTGTCTAAATAAATCATATACCTTGAATTGATCCAATTCAACAGATGATTGACTCATAGCTTTGTTTTGAGATTGGAAATTAGTGGCCTCCTTCTTTAATTCAGCATTGACAGAAACTAATTTTTCATTTTCAGCCTGAACAGCTTCAAATTTCGCTTGAAGCTTATTATACAATTCAGAAGCATGGCTCATCTCGACTTTTAATTTCTCAATTTGCGTATATGCATCGCTTCGAATTTTCTAAAATATTTGTAATAAATTTTTTTAGAAAATAAAAACCTGCTCATCAACGAGTTTCTGCTCAATTTGTGATTTCTTATACTCAAGCTCCCGAACAAAATCATTAGCATTAGTAAGTTCTTTGGCTAATTGTCCATTAGCATTTAACCATTCTTGCTCCACGTTTTTAAAATGACCACGTTCATTCTTTTAAAAAATTGACATAAATTTTAAGTATTTTTGGGGTATCTCACAAGGGAACATTTCGAACTGTGAGTAAAAAGTTCGAAATAAAAGTTATTCCATCGTGTAGAGCATCGTCGAAAACCTTTATGGTTTCCGGCTTTTTCGGCTCCGACCCCCATTTCGAAAAGTTATAGGTCTTCAAAGTTTTCGTTTTTTGGAGCGGTTGAGTCGCCCTCACTTTTCTTATTATTTGTCTTACCAAAGAGAAAAATGAGACTCCTTTTCTCCATTTTTCCTTTCTTCTTCTTTTCCCATGTCGGTTAAAGAAAGAGAAAAAGAGGAGAGGAAAGAAAAGGAAAAGAGGCATGTCTGCCATCTCCTCGTTCCTTTTTAATTGACATTAGCTGCAAGGCAGAGATGCCTCTTTTCCTTTTCTTTTCTCTCCTCCTTTTCTCTTTCTTTAACTAATATTGGAAAAGAAAAGGAAAGGAAAAAAGGAGGATGGGAGTCTTATTTCTCTCCTAATAAAAAAAAATTCTCTCTTTATGAGGGCGACTCAACCGCTCCAAAAAACGAAAACTTTGAAGACCTATAACTTTTCGAAATGGGGGTCGGAGCCGAAAAAGCCGGAAACCATAAAGGTTTTCGACGATGCTCTACACGATGGTATAACTTTTATTTCGAACTTTTTACTCACAGTTCGAAATGTTCCCTTGTCAGACCAATTTTTGCGAAATATTTAGTAATAATCATAATGATCAGAACGCCCATACATAACTTTTCTCTATTCAATATAAGTATTTGCGTAAGTTTTTGTGGACATTTAGGGGAGATATTGGGAGTTGGGGTAATATCTGTTTTATATTTGTGAAACAACAAATATATGCCCGCAAAAAATGGTCTGGGATAACCAATAAATACCAGATTTTATATCAAAACAAAAAGCTAACATTGAATTCAATTTGAAGAGCTTGACGTTGATGTTCAAAGTTAGTCTCAATATTCCGAATCATAATATCTTTTGAATGAATGTCGGCAGCTGCTTTCTCCATAAAAGTTTTTGCAAGGTCACGCTCTTCACGAAGTTTCAGCACCTCTTTCATAGCCATGTCGCGATCTTCGCAAAACTTAGTAATCTCTGTTTTCTTCTTTTCCAATTGCTCACAAAATTGTTCACATTTCAAACGTAACTTTTTGTTTTCATCACCCAACTAAAAACAATTAAATCAAAGAAAAAAAAAAGAAAAACAAACCTGGTGAGTCTCAATAAGCTTGTTCTTCACAGTTTGTTCAAAGATGACATGACGTTCGTCTTGCTCGTTCTTCTCTCGTTTCAATTGAGCATTCTCAGCGCCCAATTGTTCCAACTCCCTAAGCTGTTTTTCTAATTGTGCGGAGAATTGATCGTTTTTAGAACGCAGTTTCTTATTTTCATCATCCATCTTAAGTGTAAGTATAAATAAACAAAAATAGCAAACCCCAATGTATCGCGAGGCCAATGTACCGCTTTTGTGAGCTTAACATGGTTGAAGATCACGAATCCATGACGCGCAGTTATGATTTCAGCTCGTCGGAGTGCATCGAACCATAACATTATGTCCCGGATTCGATTTCAACAAAGTTACAGCTCGCCAATACATTGGCCTTGCGGTACGTCGACTCCCCAATAATTAAAGACTAAAGAAAAGAAATTGTTCTTGTATAATATGTAGAGTTAAAATTAAAAAAGAACCTGTTTCGATGCAACAGTCTTGTTTTTAATCGTTTCCTCATAGACGACAAGTTGTTCGGCCTGTTCATTCTTCTCTTTTTTCAGCTCCGCATTTTCAACCCGCAAATTCTCCAACTCATCGTTAACCTCAGAAGTTGAAGATGACACTAATATGATTTAAACAACAGAATAAAAAGTAAAAACAAAACCTTTGACTGCTTCCTCCATTTGTTTAACAACCACAAAATCACCACTAGCTTCATCATCTTCAGAAACATGAACCTCCTTATTATCAGTTTCCTTCTTTGGACTTTGCCTTTTAGAATGATTACGCCTCCCTTTTACCTTGCCTTTTTCTGCAACCAAAGGTTTAGCCATATCATTTCCATAAACCTATAATTTTATTTAAATATTAAATCATAAGGATTAATATATTACCTCTTCAAATGTTGTTTCTCGCGTTAATAATTTATAAATAGTAAAGCATGATCCAATAACGATAGCAACAACAGCAACCAAACCTCCGATTGTAATAATATCCATTTTTCACTAGAAAAAAATTATACGTAAAAAAGAAATAGAAAAGTACGACTGATAATGCTCAAAGGACTGATAATTTTGACTGATTGTAAGTCAGACAAACACTTCATCATATATTTGACAAAATAAGTTTTGGTAATTCGTTTGATGACATTACGACATTTTAATTTGAAACGGCCAGTTTGTCGCGAGTCGGAAGTTCCAGTTGAGTCCCTCTGGAAAATTTGAACCTCATTGGAATTAAATTTATTTTTACCAGAATATTCGACAGAAACAAACTTTCTTTATTTAATTTTGAAGATAATGATAAGATTTATTCTGATTCAGAATCGTGCAGGTTTATTTTGATAACTAAAACATTTTTTGATCCAATTTTTATATTATTTAGGAAAAACTAGGCTAGCGAAATGGTACATGCATTTTGATGATGACGAAAAGCAAAAATTGATTGAAGAAGTACATGCAGTAGTTACCGTTCGTGATGCAAAGCACACAAATTTTGTTGAGGTTTTTATTTGACAAAATTTTTTTATGTCTAAAAAAGGGTACTTTCACGTTATCCCTATAGACGCTGACTTTTTTGCAGACACATTTATGTACGGAATAGTCAGACTTTCCTACTCAATTTCACTCTATTTTCCTGGGCATCATTCAGTGAGATAATTCTGTGCATATAAATGTGTCTGCAAAAAAAGTCCGAAAATTTGTAGGGATAGTGGAAAATTACCAAACAAAATTCTTTTTAGTTTCGCAATTTCAAAATTGTTTATCGGAGGTATGCCGGACTTTATTTTTGTATTTGTGTTGACATAATGGACAACAATTTGTATTACCTCGAAGCAATACACAATTTTGTGGAGGTTTGATTTAAGAGATTTTGATAAACAAAATTTAAAAAAAATTTCAGGTCCTTAATGAGTACTTTCACAATGTTTGCGAGCTCGATCTTGTCTTTAATTTTTATAAGGTTTGTCTTATAGTAAGGGATCAATCCAAAAGGTCAACTCCAAATATTTGAGCGGATAAGGAAGGATTTGTGGAGGATATCAATGGTCAATAGGGAGTTGATCTTCTGGTTGATCTTCCGTACTTTTAATATTTTAATTTTATAGAAATATTTAAGGTATATTCGGTTGTGGACGAGATGTTTCTGGCAGGAGAGATCCGGGAGACGTCACAAACAAAGGTACTGAAACAGCTAATGATGCTTAGCTCCTTAGAATGAAGTTTTTCCCATTTCTTTGCATTGGAAAGAGCTCTTCGCGGGTCGGATGATACCATTATCAGCTAGATTTGATGATTCAGAACAAAATTATGGGTCATCCAAACCATTAGAAAAAGAACCTAGAAATTTCTCAAGAACTCGAAAAATAATTGATAATATTTACCAATATATTCCAATATACATTTAAAAATAAAAAGTCAAGAAAAAGAAAGAACGAAATGATTTAAATAAGTGTAGGAATTAAATTACTTGATTTATTATGACTTCATTCTAAGGAGCTAAGCATCATTAGCTGTTTCAGTACCTTTGTTTGTGACGTCTCCCGGATCTCTCCTGCCAGAAACATCTCGTCCACAACCGAATATACCTTAAATATTTCTATAAAATTAAAATATTAAAAGTACGGAAGATCAACCAGAAGATCAACTCCCTATTGACCATTGATATCCTCCACAAATCCTTCCTTATCCGCTCAAATATTTGGAGTTGACCTTTTGGATTGATCCCTTACTATAAGACAAACCTTATAAAAATTAAAGACAAGATCGAGCTCGCAAACATTGTGAAAGTACTCATTAAGGACCTGAAATTTTTTTTAAATTTTGTTTATCAAAATCTCTTAAATCAAACCTCCACAAAATTGTGTATTGCTTCGAGGTAATACAAATTGTTGTCCATTATGTCAACACAAATACAAAAATAAAGTCCGGCATACCTCCGATAAACAATTTTGAAATTGCGAAACTAAAAAGAATTTTGTTTGGTAATTTTCCACTATCCCTACAAATTTTCGGACTTTTTTTGCAGACACATTTATATGCACAGAATTATCTCACTGAATGATGCCCAGGAAAATAGAGTGAAATTGAGTAGGAAAGTCTGACTATTCCGTACATAAATGTGTCTGCAAAAAAGTCAGCGTCTATAGGGATAACGTGAAAGTACCCTTTTTTAGACATAAAAAAATTTTGTCAAATAAAAACCTCAACAAAATTTGTGTGCTTTGCATCACGAACGGTAACTACTGCATGTACTTCTTCAATCAATTTTTGCTTTTCGTCATCATCAAAATGCATGTACCATTTCGCTAGCCTAGTTTTTCCTAAATAATATAAAAATTGGATCAAAAAATGTTTTAGTTATCAAAATAAACCTGCACGATTCTGAATCAGAATAAATCTTATCATTATCTTCAAAATTAAATAAAGAAAGTTTGTTTCTGTCGAATATTCTGGTAAAAATAAATTTAATTCCAATGAGGTTCAAATTTTCCAGAGGGACTCAACTGGAACTTCCGACTCGCGACAAACTGGCCGTTTCAAATTAAAATGTCGTAATGTCATCAAACGAATTACCAAAACTTATTTTGTCAAATATATGATGAAGTGTTTGTCTGACTTACAATCAGTCAAAATTATCAGTCCTTTGAGCATTATCAGTCGTACTTTTCTATTTCTTTTTTACGTATAATTTTTTTCTAGTGAAAAATGGATATTATTACAATCGGAGGTTTGGTTGCTGTTGTTGCTATCGTTATTGGATCATGCTTTACTATTTATAAATTATTAACGCGAGAAACAACATTTGAAGAGGTAATATATTAATCCTTATGATTTAATATTTAAATAAAATTATAGGTTTATGGAAATGATATGGCTAAACCTTTGGTTGCAGAAAAAGGCAAGGTAAAAGGGAGGCGTAATCATTCTAAAAGGCAAAGTCCAAAGAAGGAAACTGATAATAAGGAGGTTCATGTTTCTGAAGATGATGAAGCTAGTGGTGATTTTGTGGTTGTTAAACAAATGGAGGAAGCAGTCAAAGGTTTTGTTTTTACTTTTTATTCTGTTGTTTAAATCATATTAGTGTCATCTTCAACTTCTGAGGTTAACGATGAGTTGGAGAATTTGCGGGTTGAAAATGCGGAGCTGAAAAAAGAGAAGAATGAACAGGCCGAACAACTTGTCGTCTATGAGGAAACGATTAAAAACAAGACTGTTGCATCGAAACAGGTTCTTTTTTAATTTTAACTCTACATATTATACAAGAACAATTTCTTTTCTTTAGTCTTTAATTATTGGGGAGTCGACGTACCGCAAGGCCAATGTATTGGCGAGCTGTAACTTTGTTGAAATCGAATCCGGGACATAATGTTATGGTTCGATGCACTCCGACGAGCTGAAATCATAACTGCGCGTCATGGATTCGTGATCTTCAACCATGTTAAGCTCACAAAAGCGGTACATTGGCCTCGCGATACATTGGGGTTTGCTATTTTTGTTTATTTATACTTACACTTAAGATGGATGATGAAAATAAGAAACTGCGTTCTAAAAACGATCAATTCTCCGCACAATTAGAAAAACAGCTTAGGGAGTTGGAACAATTGGGCGCTGAGAATGCTCAATTGAAACGAGAGAAGAACGAGCAAGACGAACGTCATGTCATCTTTGAACAAACTGTGAAGAACAAGCTTATTGAGACTCACCAGGTTTGTTTTTCTTTTTTTTTTCTTTGATTTAATTGTTTTTAGTTGGGTGATGAAAACAAAAAGTTACGTTTGAAATGTGAACAATTTTGTGAGCAATTGGAAAAGAAGAAAACAGAGATTACTAAGTTTTGCGAAGATCGCGACATGGCTATGAAAGAGGTGCTGAAACTTCGTGAAGAGCGTGACCTTGCAAAAACTTTTATGGAGAAAGCAGCTGCCGACATTCATTCAAAAGATATTATGATTCGGAATATTGAGACTAACTTTGAACATCAACGTCAAGCTCTTCAAATTGAATTCAATGTTAGCTTTTTGTTTTGATATAAAATCTGGTATTTATTGGTTATCCCAGACCATTTTTTGCGGGCATATATTTGTTGTTTCACAAATATAAAACAGATATTACCCCAACTCCCAATATCTCCCCTAAATGTCCACAAAAACTTACGCAAATACTTATATTGAATAGAGAAAAGTTATGTATGGGCGTTCTGATCATTATGATTATTACTAAATATTTCGCAAAAATTGGTCTGACAAGGGAACATTTCGAACTGTGAGTAAAAAGTTCGAAATAAAAGTTATACCATCGTGTAGAGCATCGTCGAAAACCTTTATGGTTTCCGGCTTTTTCGGCTCCGACCCCCATTTCGAAAAGTTATAGGTCTTCAAAGTTTTCGTTTTTTGGAGCGGTTGAGTCGCCCTCATAAAGAGAGAATTTTTTTTTATTAGGAGAGAAATAAGACTCCCATCCTCCTTTTTTCCTTTCCTTTTCTTTTCCAATATTAGTTAAAGAAAGAGAAAAGGAGGAGAGAAAAGAAAAGGAAAAGAGGCATCTCTGCCTTGCAGCTAATGTCAATTAAAAAGGAACGAGGAGATGGCAGACATGCCTCTTTTCCTTTTCTTTCCTCTCCTCTTTTTCTCTTTCTTTAACCGACATGGGAAAAGAAGAAGAAAGGAAAAATGGAGAAAAGGAGTCTCATTTTTCTCTTTGGTAAGACAAATAATAAGAAAAGTGAGGGCGACTCAACCGCTCCAAAAAACGAAAACTTTGAAGACCTATAACTTTTCGAAATGGGGGTCGGAGCCGAAAAAGCCGGAAACCATAAAGGTTTTCGACGATGCTCTACACGATGGAATAACTTTTATTTCGAACTTTTTACTCACAGTTCGAAATGTTCCCTTGTGAGATACCCCAAAAATACTTAAAATTTATGTCAATTTTTTAAAAGAATGAACGTGGTCATTTTAAAAACGTGGAGCAAGAATGGTTAAATGCTAATGGACAATTAGCCAAAGAACTTACTAATGCTAATGATTTTGTTCGGGAGCTTGAGTATAAGAAATCACAAATTGAGCAGAAACTCGTTGATGAGCAGGTTTTTATTTTCTAAAAAAATTTATTACAAATATTTTAGAAAATTCGAAGCGATGCATATACGCAAATTGAGAAATTAAAAGTCGAGATGAGCCATGCTTCTGAATTGTATAATAAGCTTCAAGCGAAATTTGAAGCTGTTCAGGCTGAAAATGAAAAATTAGTTTCTGTCAATGCTGAATTAAAGAAGGAGGCCACTAATTTCCAATCTCAAAACAAAGCTATGAGTCAATCATCTGTTGAATTGGATCAATTCAAGGTATATGATTTATTTAGACAATTTATGATAAAATAAGTTTAGGGTACAATTGCGGAATTGAATACAAAGCTGGATCAACAACGTTCTCGTAATCAAGAGTTGAGAGATGCTAATTATAAGCTGATGGATACTGTGAAGGTTTCTAATTAGTGTGATGAATATTTTACTATATTATAATTTAGCTCCTCCAATCTTCCAAATCGCTTGTTAATGGTACGCCTCCCATTACCAATGGAAACATTTCCGGTACTCATGTCGAACAAGATTCTGCGGTCGTTGAAAAGCTCGTCTTAGAAAACAAACAATTCAAGTCAACATTGGATTCATTGGTATTATTACTTTATTATTATTTATCTAAATTTTTAATTGAGTTAAGTTTTTATGTCCCTTTTTTAGGCAATGAGTATTTATGGTAGACTTATTTGGGGTGTCCTCTGATCCACTTACTGGGAAGTCCTCTTACTGATTTGGATGGGTCCTCTTATTTTCTTCATTATAATTTTTGTTTATCTTGTATTTATTAGATAATTTGTAAATTAAGAATAAGCAACTGGAAGAGGTTTCAAAGATTGCGTTGGAGGTTGAAATTGATAGAGATGCTAAGGTTGCACAAATCGAGAAAATGTTAAATGAAGCAAAATCGTAGTGTACGTAATATCTAATTTCTTTTCTTTTTAATTATTACGGTTAATGAGGGTGATGCGACTTTTGCGGCGCGTACACTTGCGGCTCAGACATTTGCGGCCCAGACACTTGCGGCTCGCCCCTATTTTGACACTTGCGGTCCCGACACTTGCGGCTAAGAAATTTTCGGCGCAGACATTTGCGGCTATCAACTTGAGGCCCAGACACTTGCGGCCCAGACTATTGCGGTTTTGCCATTTGAGGCTCACCCCTATTGTGACACTTGCGGCCCGACATTTGCGGCCTCAACATTTGCGGCCCCGACATTTGCGGCGATGATTAAAAAATTTACTAAATTAAAATATTATCAGAATTAAAGTATTATAAACCGGACCGGATCCGGTGGTCCGGAATCCGGGTATTTTGATAAAACCTGTATTTCCCGGATTTTTATCAGGAAAATTCGATCCTGGTCGAACAAAATACCCGGATTCGGTCCAGGTCCGGTATAAAAAATAATCAAAATCACAAAATTTCGTAAAAATAAAAAAATTGCAAAAAATTTTTACAAAAATTCATGTCATTAGGAGTGTATTTTTATTTCGTTTCGTCCGAAAGTTTATTTTATTTTGCTCCGAAACGAAACGAAATGGATAAAAGGGCACGAAATAGCGAGGCGAAATGAAACGAAATTTCGGTTATCTCTGGTCCGGAAACTTGGAGAATAAACTACATAGTATGTATTTTTTAAAAACTTGGAGAAATAAACTTGGAGAAAAATTAGTATTTTTTAAATTTTAATTTACTAAATTTTTTAATCATCGCCGCAAATGTCGGGGCCGCAAATGTTGGGGCCGCAAATGTCGGGCCGCAAGTGTCACAATAGGGGTGAGCCTCAAATGGCAAAACCGCAATAGTCTGGGCCGCAAGTGTCTGGGCCTCAAGTTGATAGCCGCAAATGTCTGCGCCGAAAATTTCTTAGCCGCAAGTGTCGGGACCGCAAGTGTCAAAATAGGGGCGAGCCGCAAGTGTCTGGGCCGCAAATGTCTGAGCCGCAAGTGTACGCGCCGCAAAAGTCGGCTAATCTTAATGAGCTATATATTATGTACTATCTCTTATGTACAAGTAGAATTATAAATTGATTTGTATTAATCTAAGAATTTACACAAATTTGTAAATTTCATCATTTTTCGAAAAGGTCCAACCACATCAGGAATGGTTTTTTGTTCTTCTACCTTCCTCTTCTGCTTTTTTGGCCTCTTATGCCAGAAATACACCCCTAAACCACAAACTTTACAATTACCAGGGAAATTAAGATTTTAAGAGTAATGATTTGTTATTAGCTTTTCTCATACTTTATCAGTAGAAAACTTTAGTGGACCAGTCTTTAAGTAAATAAATTGGCATTGATTCAAAGAGGTGTCAGCTGTCATATACTCTCTAATTCTCTCTTAACAATAGGGTGAGAGAGAGAGATTGATTTGGTAAAGTCCTCCAAGGAGAGATCTCTGCTTTTTAAATTTTGAGCGGCTGTTTCTAGATCACGCTAAATATCTAAAAGAGAGGAATAAATGGCAGAATAATGGAAAAAATGGATAAATATAGTACTCAATATGTTTTTAAGGAAGTTTAATAGAAAATAAGTTTATTATTTAATCTTATAATTGTTTATCCGTTCTACATACAATAGTATTTTTAGAATGTATAATGGAGATAATTTCTCTTATCGAACCATCATTTATTAGATTTTTTGTTAAATTTAGACTACAGTTGTACATTCTTTTACTTTCTCAAGCTCACTTTTGTATATTTGTTTCTTTAATGTCTAAAGGTAATTTTTGACATAAAACTGCCTAATAGAGGGGGGGGGGGGGCACGACCAAAAGGGCGCAATTTTTAATTTTGCCACACAGTTCTAGCCCTACCACATACTTTTGGAAGAACCTGCACTTTTGAGAAAGGATTCGAGGAGGATTGCGCGTTGTGGAATTTTGTTAATTCAAAACAATCTTATCTACAAATGCATAATAATACATATTTTGATAATAATAACACTTCAACAACATTGTCTATATATAATTTCCGCATTATGGGTGGCCATGACATTAATTCTAGTAGTTTCAATTAATTCTACAATTTATTCTTTGATGTTTAGATCATTATGCTTACTATCGTTTTTCTAATGATATGAACGAATCTCATGTTGCTATGATAGTTAGTCCATTTTTTGCTCACACTGATACACAATGCGAATTGCGTTTTCGGTTTAATCTGAGAGCAGATTCCAGGTTAGAGTTTCGCAACTCAAAGAATACTCATCGAATAGCAATTGAATTCATCTAGGTCTGGAGCCGGGTTGTTAGTTACAACGGAGCAGTTGTCACTCAGACGTTCATTTAGCAATTCAAAAGAGTCGACCTCTAATGGCAACCAAGCAATGGATGAGGAAGATGAGGCAGATTGGATTCGGCCTATATTAAGGTAATCTTGTGCAAATTGCTAGTTAAATGCCTCATGATTTGTAGCAAATTAATTTGCACATTTTTATTAAGGGAACGCTTCGAACCGGATACTTCGACTGATGCTTCTGCGATGTATGTTTTTTTGCAAACACTTAGAAAATAATTGAGAAATTAAAGATGGTCTCATGGGCGAGTTCTTCTTGGGCAATTTGATTTTCCAACACGAATACGAATTGAATGTCATCCCTCTACAACAGCTATGTCAGATGGTGGAGTTCTCAATGTTGAATGCAAAATTGATGATTTACATTTGATAAACTGTGCAGGTAAGTTCAGTTAAAATTTCCTTGTGATAATTTAAATTAAAACAGAGAAAGAATGGAGATCTACTGATGATATGAGTGCATGCCCAAAAGGAAGAGATTCATGTCGTCCTTTTGGGGCAGATCAGCAGAAGCGAATTTGTCTGGATGATTATCAAATTTGTGACATGGTGGGTCATATATTCTACATGTATAGTATAATTATATCAATAGCATGCTGATTGTGCTGATGGTGAGGACGAGTCGGATGAGCTATACAAATGCTGTAAGTCTAAAATTATTTAAATGATTTAGGTTTGGATATTTTATTGTTTCCCAATAATGTTCCTTTTTAATTTTTACATCACAAGTTATAAAGATACTTTTTCTAGTTCAAGTACCTGAAGGAGCTCGCTGTGATTTTGAAGACATGCGCTGGCTGCCAGCAGGTTCTTATTATTTTCTTGGTAATTAATTTTGGCTTATCAGGATGCGCACAATGGCGTTTCTTCAGCAGCCTATCAGCAGGCCGATACAAAAGCAGAAATGATTCTTTTGGATTATTGACATCAGGAACTACATCACATTTAGTTTGTTTTGTTTATTCTTTAGTTTAAAAGTTCTTGCAGGTCTCGTTAGAAAATGGACAAACACAACGACCTGGAATTCCACCCAGTGAGTGATAACAGGAGCTTATCTTTTTAAAATTATTTTTACAGGATTCTATTACAACGAGGGACGACTCTTCAAACCGGGCCATTTTTTATTTTTTTCAAGGTTAATTGCTTATATTTCTTTACTTTAAACATATTACAGTTATGGTCATATTCATGATGGCCAACATGACATATTGTAAGTTAATATTGTAGTTAGATTTGACCAAATAAAATTGTTTTTACAAAAGGTATTCGTTTGCTTTGTCTCCACCATTACCTATCCAGAGAAATCCTGTTGATTCAACGCGTCAGTGCATGTTGCGCTTTTTCTATTGCCTTACTGGATTTAGTCCATTTCAAATATTCCTTCAATTACGTGATAAGCCAAAAGAAGTTGCTAAACCACTTTGGGCTCCACCTCACGATGAACATGTCCGTGAACCATGTGAATGGCATCGAGTTTCCGTTCATATTAAAACCGAATCGTTGCTCATCAATGAAGATTATTCCCTCAAGTTAGGCTTCGCCAAATTGGCCGGTTCTATGGGTTCAATTGCTATTGACGATCTGTCATTGAGTCCGGATTGTTTTGGTAAGCAAATAATTATTGTTAAATTATATAGCCAAGCTAAAAACTTGCTATATGGTATAATAAACTTTCACATCTCTAGGAGTTAGATACTCTTTGCTTCCTGCGGTGCTTTCAATTATTGATGAAGAGCAACGTGGTAATGTTAGTGAATGGATTGTACCATACACAGGAGAATATCGGTACGTAATGTATTCAAAAAATAATTGAACATTTTTCACAAATTTAAGGTTGGAAATGGCTGGCGCTCCAGGTGGCAACTTTGTTGGCGAAGCTAGCGATAACCATGCAACTTGGGCTGATAGTTTAGCGGTAAACTTACGTCTGAATGCCGGCCAGCAAGTTAAATTATTTTTGGGACAAGAAGGCAGATGTATTTGTGATAAAAACAGAGAAAATCTTATGGGTGATCAAAAGGATCTAGTTGCTTTATATTAACTTATTGTTTTCAATTTGCATTTCTTAGAGTGAGAAGCTTTGTTCATTAACAGCCGACGATCTGAACAGCGTAATCAGTGACTCATTGAGTTTTCCAGGCTGTAGCGGTGGCGGTGCTACTATATTATTTATTGGAAGCAATCCTGTTGTTATAGCTGCTGGTGGCGGTGGTGCTTTCCCTTTAAATCCAATCCAGTATGTCATAATCAAGAGTTATAAATTTAATGTGATTGAATAGGATTGACAAACCCGGACAACTACCAACGATTCTATCAGCCTCAAATGGACTTTCAATTTCTGATCATATAAGTGATCAACAGCATACACGGTTTGATAAGTCAATTCTTCTGGAGCAGCGTCATTGTCCACCAGGGAGCAGATGGAATTTACCTGGCGGAAAAGGTGGAGGAGGGTAAATTTTTTATATGCAAATGATTTAATTTAAACAAATTAAATAGAGCTTCCTGCAACGCAGGTGGAGGGGGTGGTGGCGGTTATCAAGGTCAATTTTAATTTACTATTTTATTAACGAATATTGTTGTTAGGTGGTTCTGGTGGATTAGTTGGGCCTGGTTTGCCAGGAACAAGTGCAGTTATCCGTACAAATGATATCATAGGCGATCATTTAATTTTAACAAAAAGTAATCCAAACCGTGCTTTTGCTTCCATTATAGCCTGCCCACAACGTGATTGCCCATCGGGGTAGATTTTATTCTGTTTTGAAATCATTTGAGTATTTAATTAGGTCAAATTGTACATTTGGAACAATAACGACACTTTCCGAACAAAGAAATGGATCTATATCACAACCAAAATGTATATGCCCTGATGGGAGTGTTATAGAGCCTAATAGTTCAAGTATCTGTCAGATCGGTAGTATTTTTAACTACAATTTATCTTAATTTTATCTTCAAACTTTTAGATTCTCCAATACTTTACAATATTTTTGGCCAACTATCAGTTACCGTTCAAAGATTTATAGCTGGTATTAAATTTTATTTAATATAACTTTATTCATTAAAAAGAAATTGACCGTTTTAAATTTTCAATAGCTTGTCTGCTTGTTATCTCAATGTTTCTATCGCTGATATGCTGTTTCAAAATAATATATCGTGCACGTGGTTGTGGAAAGAAACTCAGTCCGAGCCCATCTGCTGATGTGCATGAGCTAATTGCTATTGTATCTGGTAAAGATAATAGACCTGTCGCTAGCAACAACGACAATTGCTTGTATAGTGATACCAACTTTGGCATAAGCGGGTATATAAATTTATGCGTGTATCCATAATTTTTGTTTTCAGTAATCCAATTTACGAATCATTGAGTTTAACTCCACTAAAGCAGATTCCTAGACACTCGCTTAAATTAGACAAGTATGTATTATTTAATTAGTGAATTGTTTGTTATTTCTACTTATTGCTAGGATAATTGGCCATGGAGCTTTTGGTGAAGTATTTGAAGGTTGGTTATTGATGGGAGAAGGTGATAGTTCCTTTATCGATGACAATTCATCAAAAGATAACAAATATAATGAGAAAATAACAGCAGTCAAAGTTGCTATAAAATCCTTACCATTGGAGTCAGCACGTGATTTTGGCGATGATTTTGAAACAGAAGCTCGCTTGTTAAGGTTATTTTTTCTAAAATCGTGCGTAATATTATTTTGTTTTTAGTCAGTTCAAACATCAGAATATAGTCACTTTTTTTGGTGTCTCGTTCGAGCAGCAACCAAAATTAAGTTTCAATAAACATTTGTCTTCTGTTACAATAATAACCGCTACTAATTTTTAGAGATCATACTCGAATTTATTTTACCTTTTTATTTTAGTTAATTGTGCTTGAGTTTCTAGAAGGTGGTGATCTGAAAAATTTCTTACGCGAGAATCGGCCAAGACAGCAGGTTAACTTAGTTTATCACTATTTAAGTCAATTATTTTCGCAATTAGGACCATGTAAGCAACTCCGAAGCCTTGGATTCAACAATGTTGAGAACTGGCGATCTTTTGGGATTTTCTTTAGATATAGTAAAAATAATTTAACTTTATCTTTCATGGATTTGACTTTAAGGCACGTGGCTGTCAACATCTAGAAGAAACGCGATTTGTTCACAGAGATATTGCAGCAAGAAATTGTTTACTTACATCTAAAGTGGGCAATAGAATTGTTAAGATCGCGGATTTTGGAATGGCTAGGGATATTTACAGGTTTTTATCGAATTTAATAGAGATTCATTTAATTGTAGGAATGACTACTATCGAAAAGGAGGGAAGGCTTTTCTCCCAGTTCGATGGATGCCACCTGAAGCTTTTTTGGTGAACTTTTTTTAATAATATAATTCGCAATATTTTTAAATGAGAATAAGGAGAATAGTGTTTTAATGAGAATAGTGTTTTTTGCTTTATTTTGTAGTCATTATACATAGCTTATTCTATAAAGTTTTATTACAGGATGGGTTGTTCACTTCAAAAACTGATGTTTGGGCTTATGGAGTTTTGCTATGGGAAATCTTTTCGCTTGGTTACATTCCATATCCAGGACGTGATAATTTAGAGGTTATTAAAAAGACTTGGTTTTAACTATTTGAAATAATATTTATAATATTATAACTACAATGATGCCTGAGAAACGAGGTTTCCCTTACTAAAAATTATATTACAGGTAATGAGGCTTGTCGTTGCTGGTGATCGGCTTGATCCCCCAATCGGTATTCAAGATGAGATTTATGAGCTGATGCTCCGCTGTTGGAATACAGAGTCTGAGCAGCGTCCAAAATTCGCAGATTTGGTCTGCAAATTTGAGAATTTACTTAAAGTATGTTTAAAAGTTTCAAACAATTTCATAAGGAAATAAATTTAAATTTTGAAATTTATTTTCATATCTTTAGAAAAATGATCTTGTTGCAGAACCGATTCCCCCAATGAGAAATCGTTTGATTAATGAGCGCTCAGTTTCTGGCACCCCATCAATGAGTAGTCGTGCATATGATGCTCAACCTACTAGCACGATATCAAGAGTATCTTTTTAGCATATTTATTACAAAAATTTACAAAAAAACATCACAGGCTACAGCTTCAACTGGAGTCTATTCATCAAATAGTGGGGCTGGGGCATGTAGTTCCACGTCAACATATGAAACAATGCCTATCATCGGTATTCACTATTTTTGAATTCATTTACAATTATTTTAGGCGACGGTGTTTGCCGAGCCGTATTTCCTCCATATCAGAGCTGTCAATCAGAAGAGAAGGTAAATATAAAAATGCTTATGTTTACTGTTTTATCAAATAGTTCGTACGCTTATATGATCCGCAACGGACTGAAGAAAATTGTTCAGATGAAACTGGAAGCCAAGATGAAAGTGCTGGTTAGTATATACATTCTAACATCTCATCGCTCAATTCTAGGAACTGTCAAGATACGCAATTGCCTAATAAAACCATCATTTTTGGATTCAACTCAAAAAAATGCGCATGGTTGGAATATAAAACAGGATAGAAATATAAATTTTTCATCAATTTAGTGGAGAGAGTTGACAGAAGGTGCTTTCGATGGAATCGTAGGCCCTCATTGCCCGATACGACTTTACCTAATGAACAGAGGGACCACTCATTGCCTCCTTATCCCTCGATGAGAACAACAAGATATTGTGATGATCAAGACTCGGGTATCGAATCAGCGCGTTCTTTTGGTGGGTACGCTATCCAGATTAGCGAAATTGAAAAAGCTCAAAAATAGATGACTAGTATCAGTCGAAATATTTTTACTCTCGGTTTTTATTTATGAATAATTGTAATAAAATATAATTTATTTAATATAGTCGTTTTAGATTTTTTGGATATAAGAATTATTTCCATATTATATAGGTTAATATTAATAAACTAAAATCCAGCTGTAGTATGTACACATAAGACTAAAAACAACTAAATGTACAAGCATACTATGCATACTAGCTTAAGCAAAATCAATATATGCCAGCTAGCGTGTTTAAAAGGAATACAAAATGTATGGCTTAAAAATATGTGGCATTTCTTTAAAGTTTACTCACATTGGAGATTATACGATTTCGAAATGTTAGAACAAAGGTAATGAAATAACCTTAATTAAAAACTTATTTTAAGAAAAAATGGACTTTATTTATAAATTATAATCCAAAAAAATATTTGTATAAAAATCTGGTACATCTGTATAATGGACATTGTGAATATTAACAAAGAAGCGCCTCTACTGAACATCACTAGTAAGCAAAACCCTTCTAGCTCGGATGTTTCTTTTACAGAGACAAACGGTTAGATTTACAATATAAACAAAACGTTAAATTTAGAAGCAAAATGCTAAAAATTAAACCTAGATTAAAAGAAATATATTTAGAATATATGAAATGCAACGACAATGCTGATATGCTTTCAGAGGATATGAGCAGAAGCAGCTCACAAATGGAGTAAGATATAAAGTTTAATGAATCAAAATTTAAACAACCCGGGGCGTTGTAAGGAAATATAAAAATAGCAAAATTTAGCAGCGGAAGCATATCAGCAAGGATTCGAGAACTAGAAGCTGAACAACAACAATTGAGCGAATCATTGTTGTCTTTGAGCACAAAATTCGCACAAGTACAATTTCGGATACAGCAAATTGCTTCTGCGCCAGCTGAACAACGTGAGGTAAATTTTTTTATATTTAGTAAAACATTTAACTGAAGAATGATAGTTTTAAATATTAACTGATTATCTAATGTTATACAACGTTAAGGGAATGCTAAATCAACTTCAACAATTTGCTTCTACAAGTTGCACTAATAACCGAAATCTCAGACTACAACAAATCAGTGATAATTCTAATTCATCTCTAAATGTTGTGGATTTAGAAGAAAACAACGTAAATGTTATGACAAATGATAATGCTGCTAATATGAGTCAACTTGTTGAAGAGCTGCGGATACAACTTGGTGAGTGTAATTGAAAAATTCTGAATATTTCCAAATAAATGGCAATGACAGATGAGCTGGAAAATTTCGCTTGGCGGAATGGACATCTACGTGAGGGTGATTTACCACTTAGCGAATTACGCGCAAGGCAAACTCTGGTTAGTATATATTTTCATTGATAGGGATTCTAATTTATAAGGGTGCTGGGAGATCCGTCAATATTAAATTATCAGATATTAGAGCGGCTACGTGAAAAGATGCGTCTTCGAGTTAAATTGGCTGGACCTGATGCAGATGCTGACGAAAATGAATTTCGTAAAAAACTGGATGCAGAATTGGATGAAGCGGAACGAGGATTGCTTGAAAAGGTTTGAAAATAAGGTTGAATTAGTATGACATTAAGAAAATATTTCAGGACCAATTGGTGAAACAACTTAGTACACAGGTTAGTCAATCTAGTAATAGGATTAAATTATTTAAAAAGTTATGAAAGTTGGAGATTTTATTTTAAACACATGTAGATATCCGATCTGGAACAATATGTACAGTTGTTACAGCGGGAAGCAGTGACTCTCTCCTGTCCAGGCATATTATTTATTATACATAATATTTAAATATGTATAGTCGTCATTTTCACACGATTCACTAATGCGAATAATATTTAAGATATTAGTTCTGGAACAGCCACTGGTTCAAATTCATCACCTAACATAGAAGCACAACCAGCAAAAACTAACAATAATCATGGGACAAATAACTCAATCATTAATTTGGCTCGCTACCTTTGGTATGAGAATTGCATCAACTATATTCATTTTAATTAGGCCAAAGTCCCAAGGACATTTTGAGAAAAACGAGCTGAAACGTTCAGCTCTTTGCAATCACTATGGAGATCAACGAGCAGAGTTAGAATTGGCAGTTGATAAGGTAATTTGTTCCGATATTTGTGATTAACTAAATTAAATCATAGGTGATACAGGTAATACGCAAACATCAGATTCTGAGTGTCGACCGTGAAGAGCGTGCAGAACTTAGCGTAGACGAACTTAACAAAGTTTTATAATACATAGTCTCTTGAATCAAGAAATATATTAATTTCATTAGGTTACTATGGAATGTGATCAAGAGGCAATCGTAAGTTCAGTTAGGAAGAAGCTATGCCCAGCACTGCGCGCACTTTTTGAACATGGTCTTCAACCTTACGTGGTGCCAGTAAATCAAGGAAACAAGTTACTCCCTTCAAGAATAAGTTTGATTTTTCATATACAGGGTGGGGCATAAGTTCGGCGACAAATGTTTTTAATAAAATCTATACTAAAAAAAATTTATTTAACATAAAAAAATGATAAGATATAATCAATAGGATATAATAATCATTTTATTAAAGTAATTGCTCAAAATGACCGCCCCTGACTGAAATACACGCGTCCAAACGCTTAAGGTTGTGACTCACAATGGTCGCGCATTGTTCATCGGATATTTAGTTCCAGGCCCGCTCAAAACAACTTTCAGTTTTTCCTATGTTGCGTATAGGATTCGGCATACTTTTTGCTACAGAATTGCCCAAATACAATAATCCACGGATTTAAATCCGGTGAGTTTGAAGGCCAGATATCTTTCCCCCAAAAGCCAGGAAACAGCTCCCCACAGAGCTGGATTGTCGTTTTGGCTCCATGCGCGGGTGCCCAATCCTGCTGAAGCGAGAATTGGGTTTCACCGTAAAGCTATAGAGGCCATGGATGCTAAATCCCCTTCAGAATGTCATTTTTTAGACTAGCATTAATTTTTACATTTCATCACTCTGTTGAGGCGACCAGTTGCGACCAAGCGTTTAATCTTTCGGCATTTCTGAAGCAGCTGATGCTTTATTCGATCGTTAAGGAAATTTGTGCGGCTGATCTTGTAGCTCCGAAGTCTAAGCTTCACTCTGACAATATTCGGAGGCTCCTCGATCTCATTTCGAGCTCTGAGGCCATTTTTCGCATCGATTGTTCAGAAAAACGGCGAATTCGGAATCTGACCACGTTCATGTTTTCAGGTGTAACTGCGGTTACTGGCCAGACACTACGGGGGTGGTCCTGAGTATTACCAAGCTCAAGATATCGTTTTATTGCCTTGAAAACTAACATACGACAGATATCGAGCCGTTTAGCGATGTCACATTTTCGAACATTTTCAAAATACAAAGAAAT